>JAODOY010002508.1:0-12109 GCA_025399855.1 Forbesichthys papilliferus
ATTTATTTTCCATCCGGCCCACCTTTTTGTTTTAACAAATGATGTTACAAAATGAATATTGTACAGTACAGATTTCTCAGCATATGTCAAGTCATGCTTAGCATCGTCCTGCCAGAGCGTGAAGTGTGGATGATATGTGCATGACAGCTGAGCATTGAATGGGCAGCCAGCCAAATAATGGCCCTGTCCCTCACCTTGACTCTACTGGGGGGGATCACTCGTCCATCATTCATGTTCACAGATGCCCCCAGCCCCACACACGTCAGTCCAGCTAACATTAGTTATAGCCTAGCCTCACCAGGGTGGTCATCAATACATTGACACTGAGAATGCTCTATCGGCATGGGGGTCACACCCTTACACATACACAAGCCGCACACGCATCCATTCACATTTGATTCATTATACACCACACATTTATCATTATATATAAATATATACACATGTCACATTTGTCCTGTTCTCTGGGGCTTTATTTCCGATCTCTGAGCGTGGTGGGGCCACTGATCCATTACCCTTCCTGGGCAAGCTTTTGGTAATTCTCATCTGTCAGCCCAGTGAAGGCCAGGGGTTGATTTGTATAAAGTATGTTGTGTGCTTCCACTGGCCACTGAAGGGTATCTATTGTCCTCCAGGCGTTAAGCACTAGAGATGCCCCATACAGCATTGGGTAAAGCTCAAGCATGCATGGCTAAACAATGCAAAATTCACACGGTGCCTAGCAACCACTACATGGTTAACTGTAATTGTTATGTACATATATAGTACCATGCATATTATAAGTGAGATCTTCTCAAAACCTCCAAGTAGACCTATACTTTGTGGGTGGGGCCTTATGCCACACATACACTCGTAGCTTTGGGGGCCCGCATGCTATTTGATGCTAACAGTTAAATCACATGAATGGTTATCTCATGAGAGGCGATGAAGGAAAAACAGGAGAGATGACAGGGGCTCTTTATCTTTTTCACTCACCTTGGTGGTGAACAGGGACCCATGTTTCACCTTGGATTGGAAAAGGTCTGCATATTCAAAAATAACAGTCTAATGTTCTTTAACTAAAATAAAATGTTCATTACAGTAAAGGTTAGTGCCATTTGTTAATAATAGTGTCGACTTGATTGAACAAAAAGTCTATTATGCAAATCAAATTTGTGATGATTTAGTGAATAAACATTACCACAGTTATTAAATTTGAGCTAAAAACTCCCAACCGCTCATAAATCATATCAGTCTCCTAATAATGAAAATAGAATAATTACAAATTGCCCCTCAGCATGTATTCTATTCTTTGAACATATAACCTTCAAAAATCTGGACACCTTTTTTGTCTATTTATACTATAACTGTATCTAATAAAAGTCTACTGGATCTTTATCAGACTGTGGTACTAAAAGGCCAGAATAGTTCTAAAGATAAAACCATAATAATCTGCGAGCATGACATTTTCTCACTATTGCAAGAGACAGTCTTGTTATTGCTATTAATAAATCATCTACCCACGTTGTGGCTACCGGTCATGTGGCTTCCACCGCCATTTATTTGTTCACAATATCTTTTGAAACATATTATGATTATGAAGACAATAGAAGCTCTGCAATTGTGTAGAAATAATGAGAAATATACAACGGGCGTAATACACGTGATGATACATAAACCTGTATACGTGCACATAAAGAAAATCTAATTAAAAGTGTAACTGCACCATAAAATGTGTTTTTTTTAGCTGAAAACTAAGTAACATGATTGATCTGTGATGAGACACATCAGTGCTGGTGTTAATATTGACAACATTCCTGTTTTTATAAAAATTGTCATTTAGAATTTTGATTTTGATTTTGGGCTAAAAACGAACCTGCACGTCACATCCGTGAAAAAAATCACCCCAGGACTGTCTGGTTTTGCAAAAGTATACTATAGTATATAGTATACGGAACAATCACTGACCCAAAGTAGGTGCGAGTAGGGTTCTTTAAGTTTTTCACTGGGACATCTTTTCAAGGCAAGGCCAGTGAATGTGAGCGAAATAATACAACATCAACATCAAATTCAGCAAATATCTTCTCATAGTACTCCATTTTGTGTGCACGCCGAAGCAATAAACCGCTGTCTTTACACACATGGGAACGCAAACGGGTCGCACCACACAACACTGTCTCAACCTTGGCAATGCGTGTCCATGGTGGGGGGTGGGGCTTCTGAGGGAGCACCTTCTATGGCATTGATGTGAGAGGTGTTTTTGTTGTTGACCATTTGATCATGGCGTGCAGCCATCTTTCTCCAGCAGGACTGACTACAATAACCCAGATATGCCTCCCCCCTTCACACAGTGCGGCACCATCGACTCCGGCTCCTACGTCAACCTGACGGAGAGAAACCTGCAGGACGCCCAGAAGTTCCTGCTAATGCACGAGGTGGTCCAACCTGTCGCCCCTGTGCCCTACTTCATGGAGGACAGTGTGCGCTTCACCCACGTGGCTGTGGATGTGGTGCAGGGCAAGGACACTCTGTTCCATATCATCTACCTGGCCACCGGTAGGTCCTAAGCACTGTGTGTGTGTGTGTGTGTGTGTGTGTGCATGTTCGCTCTTTATTTGAGCTTTTCATCTTTTCTTTTTGGGAAGCTGTTCTTGAGCATCTATACCTCAGAGAACTATAGGGTCAAGCAACCTAATGTTTTTCTGTTTCTGTATTCGATTTTAATCCCATATTAAAATCCCACGTTGTCAGAGAAAGGCAAGATATTCCTGCTGCTAGGGAAACGTATATAGACAATAAATTGGACACGTCTTCGCCTCGGCTTTTCGCTTGGCTGTGTTTGTTCGGCTGTTGTGCTGTGCGCCCACATGAGGAAAGTGAATGAGGCCAGCGGGAAGGACACTGGAGGCATCACTGTGGCAGCGAGGACACTGCCAAGCTTGAAGTCTGCTGACATCGGTGTGATCGCACTTTAAAAGCCATATGTCCTCCATATGCCCCCACAGCACACACACACACACACACACAGACAGACAGCATGCACTATAACTATACAGTAAGCACACACCACACCAGAGCATTATATCACTCACATGCAATTCCCTCGCCGACAGACTGTAAACACCATGAAATTGCAACCAGTCAGTTGTCAAAACGAAGACAAGCCAGTAATGAATAACACACATACCCTTTCAAACATGAGTTAGATAGGATGGCTATTGGTTGAGTTCTCGCACAAATGCCTTTGCCTGTAGTTTATCACAGCGCATGCTAAAATATTTTCTAAGTACTGAAGTGGCGTGTGTGTGGGCTTGTGTCACTGTACATTGACATTATAAATGCACAAGCCTTACATGTATACGGCAGGTTTCAGCTTCTGAAGGTGAAACAGCAGGACTTTTGATTTAGCAAAAATACAGCTTTGAATGTCGGCACAATGCTTTGCTAGCTGGGAAGTATTGGTTGCTATTACAGTCAAGAGGATGTCAGGATGTATGTGCACTCAGCGGAATGTTAACATGGCTCTGGCTTAACGTACAATAGGCCAACTAGATAATGTCAACATCATTTTCCTGTTGATGCATCAATGTTTTTTTGGGATATCCCTCAAACAATTACATTCACACACACACACGCACGCACACACGCACGCACGCACGCGCACACACACACACACACACACACACACACACACACACACACCGGTTCCAGATCACTGGCTTGGATTCCTGTTAAAATAGCTCCTCTCTCATTGTTTGCATGGCGCTGTGATCAATGGAGCTTAGGACAAGAGCTGCCCACACCATGCAGAGTCATGTGTACGCTAACCAGACAGTAATGATGAAAACATCTGACACAGTGCCAAGGCCATTAGCTCTGGCTAGCGTGTAATTGCACACTATTAGTTTAAAAACACACTCTGATTGCAGCCGCTGTTCAGAACTCAATAGCATCATTTTAGTCCAAATATAGTGTATAAAGTGCACTAGAATGCAGGTGTTCCCTGAATGGTTTTTTTTTTTTTATAGCTGCTCAAGTACAGCTGTTTTCAACAAATTCCTTTAGGCTTCATCGCTTAATTATAGCCCTACAGCTACAATATATATTAGTCCTCTTGTTGACTATAGGGAAAAACCTACAAAAGTGATTTGTGAATCACTTGTGAATGTTTGTTAGGATTTCTTGGACTCCGAAATGGACCCTCTCTTACTAATAAATGACGCGCGCTCCTCAGAGCGCACATCTGGAGAATATTAATAGAACTCCAACCATGCGAAGTAGCCTAAAATATGCCTTGAGAAGGAAACATAACACCATTGGGTGCTAATTCTCACCTTCGAGCCAAATATTTGCAAACCCCTCCCCTCCTTTTGTCAACGTGCGCATGATTGCTTTCTCTGCACCCCAGGAAGCACATGGATAATAGATTTTGTTTGTTTGAGTTCTAGCCCAAAATAAAAGGTTCCCTGTTTGTGGCATAATCTCTCAACACTGGTCTCATATTAAATGACTGGTTCAGAGACGCAAAAAAAAAAAACCTCTCAGATTTAAACACCGTATTTTAATTGTACGACTGGTGTTCTTGCCTTGTCCCTCCTCCAGACTACGGCACGATCAGGAAGGTGCTATCCCCTCAAAATCAGTCCACGGGGAGCTGCCTATTGGAGGAAATTGAGTTGTTCCCGCCCAGGAAGAGGCAGCCTATCAGGAGCCTTCTCATCTTGCATAGCCGCAGCGAGCTCTACGTAGGTGTTAGAGACCAGGTGATCAAGATCCCACTCATGAGGTGCAACTACCACAAGACCAGAGAGTGAGTATGACTCCTGCTTAATATGTACTCAGGTAAACATAAATATTAACTGTGGATTCATGTAATGTAATGTTCCCCTGCCTTAGCTTGACCCTCTGTATCAAGCCACGCCTCAATTTTAAACTAAATTTAAACTAAATACAGTGGAGTTCATGAAGCAAATACGTACGTGTGTAGTATTTCTACATCCTGGACATCATTTTCTGTGTCTGACTACACATGCACAAGCGCACAGGTAATCTCAAAGGGAAATTGAGGAGGGAAAACATGCACACGCAAGAGTTGAAAACTTTCTCTCTCACTCTCTCTCAAGTTCTCCCCTTTTATCTGTGAGGAGCCAGGTGTGTGTGTGTGTGCGTGTGTGTGCGTGCGTGTGTGCGTGTGTGCGTGTGTGTGTCGGTGAAGGACCTCGTAGAGATTTAAAACCCCCGTAAATCAGCTTTTGTCTGAGCCACTCCGAGGTGCCTGGGTACTACTCTCCCTCCATCTGCGCACTCTCTCTCTCTCTCTCTCTCTCTCTCTCACACACATTTTCACACAAACATTCGCGCTATCACTAGCTCACGCTTTCACATGCTTTCACGCAGAGTTGGGCTACAGCAGTGCGTGTTAATCAGACGTATTGAGTTTCTGTCGGTCTGAAAGACACTACGTCAAGGTATAAATATTGCCAAGACAAACACGAGACAGGAGCTGCAGGCGAGGGGGATTGGAAACAAGAATGGGATGCCATCCATCATTGCTATTGTAATCACACCTTACACAATAGAATGGCATAGCACCTGCATTCCTAGCCTTGTGCGCAATAGGGGATATCAGTGTTCGCTGCAGAGATGGGGATGGATATTAAGACTGTGGCTGTGATGGATGCTGTAGACGTTACGACACTTGTCGTCAAAGTCAAATGAATGTCATTTAGAACACGGCCGCTGGTCGTGAAGACAAGAAACAAAATCACAAGAGGCCTACCTCTGCCAAGGCTGTACTGTTCTATGTGTTCACCACTAAATATAAATAATCTAGCCTTTGACCCACGCCTAAATGAATCTAAATGAAATGTCGCTGTAATACGTTACAGGTAGTCTGACTTGATTATTCACTCCTGTGGGAAATATCCATTTAATGTGCGTATTTACAGAACAGAGAAACTAACTAAAGTGCATACATAAATAAACACACTAAAATCTAGTCAGCTTGTCCTTGGGCCAGGTCCCACCAAATTATCTGTATTAACAAGTCTACAATCTATTGAGCTATCGTGTTAGAAGTTGAGTAGGCCAAGGCAAAAACATAACCTCCTTATTGGTTATAAAATATGAAAGAAAAAATAACACAAACAACCACAATGTGACAGAATACTGAATATGATGGTGTCACATTTTTACCTTTAGGGAAAAGAGTATAGCGTCTGTAATTACCTTCAGAACTCCATTTACAAACAGCTGTTAGCTAGTCCCCATAGCCTCTCTCTTATTTTGTCCTGCTACAGTAGCACCGATACACATAAATCTGCCTTGCCAGACCCAGTTGTGTGTGCGCATGTGTGCACATGTACACAAGTACGTGTGTAGTGGTGTCATCGCAGACACACACACACACACACACTTTTTCAGTTCATTGTTATGGAACACACACTTGATTACATTTCACAAGAGACACGTCAGGCCGCGTTGGTGCCTGCGGCTCAGAGATATGTCGCCGGGCCGTCACGGCGACCTCGTATTTGCATGAAAAGAGCGACATCAGGCTTTTTTTTTTTTATTGCTCTCAATAAACCGCCTGAAGGAGGCACAGGGAAGACAGGCTGGCCGTTTCCAGCGCTCCTCCCAGCCATTTGAGATCATAGCAGGCGCATGTGTGCGAGACGCGGGAACATAATGCATGTGTGCCTGCCTGAAGATTACCCAAGTCAACGCTTTGTGTTAAGACATCATTGCTGGCAACCCGGGGCAACAACACTACCAATGAGCTCATAAATAATCTAAATAATACATAAAGTGTCCCCTTGTCTCTTGCTGATGTAGCTGTCATATCCTTACGCCTTTCCTCGCTCCTCGTTGGTGTCGTTAGCTAGGCAGCATTAGCTGTATTCTCCCCCTGTTGTCCCCAGACGTCTAACGTGTTATTTCTTCTTCCCCTCCAGGGCCTGTGTGGGTGCACGTGACCCCTACTGTGGCTGGGACTTGGTGCTGAAGAAGTGCACGACCCTGGAAGAGAGCGTACGGATGAGCCAATGGGAGCAGAGCATCACCAAGTGCCCCGTGAGTTAACCTGGCTCTGGGGTCGGGGTCGGTTTACTGCCTTGTTGTTCCCACACTTCCATTTCTTCGTTGTTGTTGTTTTTTTCTCAGCCCGTTGAATGAAACTTTGAAAGTTGTCAGAGAACGTAATTATCCTCTGTTTGCCTCCACGCTCTCTATTCTCTCAGTGTTAATATAAAACCCACAGTCCTCCATGCTGAAAGCTAAAGCGCGAGCTCTCAAGCACACACGCACGCACGCACGCACGCACGCACGCACGCACACACACACACACGCACACAACAGACTCCAACAACAGTCGCATTGAGGAAAAAACATCTCGGGACCGAGCATCTTCGGACTTTACCAGAGTATATTGCACCTTGGGAATGATCAAGACCGCCGCTTCAATCCTTCACTTCTGTCTGGCTGTTCATTAGCAAAACAGCCCGGCCATTTATTTTCTTGCTCCAAGTTTGGGAGCAGCATTAGGGGGAGAGGTAACCTATCAATTTTACCTCGCCTCTACTATATTAAACCACACGCGATCCGTTATTCAGGGCAGTCGCAGCATGTGAGTGTGGTGAGGGCTGTCGTAGTCCTCTAGGTGGTTTGATGTTCAGTGGGCTATTTGGCACTAAGAGCCTGCGGGCTGTCTGTTATAATGGCTAGTGAGGCTGCTGGGGGAACACGAAACGTGACTGGCACACAAACATGGCCCCAGACATGCGTGTAAATGCAAATGAGCGGCAGACACACACACACACACATACATGTGTGATGAAGAGGAGTACAGGTAATTGAGGTGCGGGTGTATGCAGAAGGTGTGACTCATGTTCCTCTCAAATGTACAAGTCACGCTGGTCTGAGTTCTGCTGGATGCTTCCTTAATGGAAAGAAATATCAGAGATTCTGTTCCTTTACTTCCTAACTCACTGGGAATACATCACTGCATACATTCAGCTATAGTACACCACTGAGTAAACATGCGTTTGGCCATTTAACTAAGGCGTCTAACTGGATGGAACCCATTCAGAATGAGCAAGAATTACCTCTGGCAATAGCTACCTTTGTTCTCACAGAAACGGAAACCCATTCATTGGTCTACAATAGATGATGCCTAGCCAGACCAAGGGTCTCATTTATAAAGGTTGCGCACCCACAAAACGGGACTAGAAATGTGTGTGCGCCACTTGGCAGCAAAGGTTGATATCTATAAAAAAAACAACTTGACTGGAGAATGTGCGGTCCTCACACTTTGAACCATAATGTACATACAAACACACATTTGATCAAATTGGAAACTGCGACTCCAGTGGCAGAAGGATGAGTCTTGAGAGATGTTTTCAAAGTAATAACATTTTGACGTACAGCAGGGACGTCGCTATGAATTTTAAATATAGGCTATCTATTATTAGAAACACCTAAAAGGCACAGCCCACTGAAGGCGTCAACGCGCGTCAAGAGACGCCAGAGTTTTAGAACTACTGTAATTCTTTTTAACGCGGCAAGGAATTCTATGAATTATAGGCACACTTTTATAAATGAGACCCCAGAACTGTAATGCTGATATAGTCTTCTAACTTGGTTGCCATCAGAATTGCCTACATGCCAAAGCATTGAAAGCACTTTGACCAATGGTAGGTCATTCATTGCATCACGAGCTTCAGTTTAATTTCACCGTGAGGATCAGTATGAAAAGCCTAGGAATAATTTTGAATGTGTCAGAGTAGCAGCTGAACTTTCCAATCAACCAGATGGTTCATCCAATCAACTGCCAAGTATTTTTTTAAAGTACCTGTCATTCACAAACAGTTTCAATGTATGGCTTCCCAGACGGACTTGTGACAACAATTCCTCTGGCATGTCAAGTTAGTTAGGTCATTCATCGCTTTTGAATTAAATTGGTCTCTGAACTAGCTAATAACTGAACAACATCCTTTGCAATGAGGAGGTTTTCTGCTGTTTTAGACTGGAATTTAACGGTGTTCATTTTGGCGTACATTGTGAAATTTGCTGGCAGACAAGACACACTACCAGCATAATATATCTGGTATTCATTTGAATTGGGAGAACTCTGTGCAGGTTTTGGCTCCATAGATACTTTTATAAAGAATTTTTATTGTGCATCAAACTCATAATCATCATCATCATCATCATCAAAGAACAAGTCCCCTGTGTTCTATTATAGAAATAGTCGGCTGCTGTAATTCCATGAAATAAGAAATTATTTTTATGATGCAAGGCACCTTTTATCTGCCTCTGTAGTGTGATATCACCCCTTTTTGTGGGGCCTGGCAATCCATTATGTCCTTTCATTGGCGGGAATTATGCACTTCTTTGTTTCACCAGCGAAGAGAAATATCTAAATGGCTTAGTGAAGGAGACACATTATTTGCTGTCTCATTGTGGTAGCATGCTTTCTAGGAAGCTCATTGATGCAAATGTTTTCTGTCTTAATCAAGCGGCTCCAATTTGGGCACACGGCAGGGTTCAATTATGTATTCAAGCAAACGGCAGACATTATTTCTGCCACCGCCATAGCAGCAGATGGTTTTGACTTCTCTTGGTGGGAGAGCGTTCCGTTGGATTTCTAAATCCACAGGAAATGTAGCCGAGGAGCAGCGCCTGTCACCCGCCGTCCTGAAACTCTCAACCTTCTCGTGCACACCAAAACATCACTCATAAATTCATCTCCTCTGCAAGATTCAGGCCCATTCTCTTTTTTAATAAAAACGAATCCCCGGCCTGTGACTTTAAATTCCTCCTTTTCATGTCCAGCATGTTCGTTTCGCAGCATTCATTTTCCTTTTCTGAAACTCTGCCTGAACGCCTGAGAATGTTCCCATGTCACGTCATTGTGCATGCATGCTCCTGCTGCCCACAATGCATTCATCCCATTTACTAATCCGCTTCGGATGTTCTCTCCGTGTGACGTAATACGGTTGCCTTCAGACCGACTCCAAGCAAACCGATTGGTGTTTGCGTCTAGCTCTCTCCTCCGGTTTCCCAGACAGCGTATTTTTCAGGAGCGGCAGCAACGCGCCAAACAAACACCGTTTACGTTTCCCCTCACTGGGATTGACTTATTTTCAACCCCGCCTTCTGTGCTGCCTTGCCAGGTCCGCAACGTGACGCTGGACGGGGGTTTCGGCGCCTGGTCGAGCTGGGCAACCTGCAGCCACAACGACGGCGGTGGCGGCGGCGGCGGAGGCTCCTGCCTGTGCCGGACGCGGGCGTGCGACAGCCCCGCCCCCCAGTGCGGGGGCCAGCAGTGTCAGGGAATCAGCGTGGAGGTGGCCAACTGCTCCAGGTAACTGGCGCCATAAGCACAGCAGTGTGAGTCCATCCATTTCAATGTGAATAGCACACGATGGCCCCCGCATTAAATTTAATACAGTTTTGATAAGGGAAAGAAAATGACCGACCCTGCCAGTCATTCTCATTCCCTTATCAAAATGTATTCCCTATATAGTACTCTCGAAGTGCTTTGTTGTTGTAAGCGGTGTTCGCTCAACACGCACAGAGAACGGTGAGCTAACGAAATGCGAGGAGGTATTTGCATAAGCTTACAATTAGCTTACAGGAGCTGACTATACCTTTAATAAACCCTTTCCCCCCATCACATCGTGTTCTCTGTATGTGTGTGTGCATTTCCATAGAAACGGGGCCTGGACACCCTGGACTTCGTGGTCGCTCTGCAGCACCAGCTGCGGCATCGGTTTCCAGGTCCGCCAGCGCTCCTGCAGCAATCCCACGCCACGCCACGGAGGACGGGTGTGTGTGGGTCAGAACCGCGAGGAGAGGTCAGGAGCACGCACGCACACACACACACACAAAATGACACACAAGCTAAGATAATTGTCTTGTATGCTGGACTTAAATGTACTAATTTACAGTATAAATGTCTGATTTTATTGTTACGATATGGTGGATGTAGTTTTGGTGTTCTGTATAAATATAGTTCATTGTTTCGATAGACAAAACACATGCACGCGCACGCACACACACTTCAGCAGATGCCATTTAACACCACAATTTGCAACGTGCAGTTGTAAGTAAGTCGTCATACATTCTTCTTTTTACACCTCAGACCAACTTCGCGACAGCCAATTAAAGAGTGAGTAGGATCGGCCTGAGCCGGCGTAATTATCTGGCTTTCACACACAGACACAGTCAGCGATTTGAGGCTTTAGAAGCTGTGGTGTGGAATAATCGCCTCTAAAAGATGTTTGTGCAGTTTCTAAGCAACCTTCAGGGCCATGGCGAAATCGAAAATAAATAAATAAATATACAAATAAATGAACAAATGAATAAGGTTGCAACGAGAGCAATGTATTGCCAAACCAAATGCACAAACCGGCCCAGGTAGAGGGTCAAGATGGTTATTTCTTTGCGTGCTCTCAAGCATGACTATTTCATCTTTTCCACAACAAACATCAGACGTCCAGATCTGGTGCGGAAGTGTGTGAAAATGAATGGCGCAGCTGAGGCAATTCATCTTAATGGAGACTGGCGCGTCTTAAGGAACCTGTGTGTTTGCTTCTGGTTGCCTCTGTTATCCACACATCACGTTATTTTATTGTTCCACCTTCTGCGGTTACTCGTGACGGGAAGAGCATCTAAATACAGTCTGGAGAGTCGGCGGTGTGGGGGCAAGACGTCGTTACCATGGCAACATCACAATGACCTAGTGATTGCACGCAGACTTCAATCATTACGTACTTTAGAGGCGATGTGTGTTTGCCGTTTCTGGGAAACATGACGAGGGGGAGGGTTACGTGCCCTGCTCAAGGGCTCAGCACGGAGGAGCTGGCACCTGACACGTCCACCGGATTAGGAATCCTGTCTGGCTCGGGATTCAAACCAGCCCACTAGCTAGCGTGCTAACCTCTGGGCTTCCTCCCCCTTACCCCCCCTTCCCGTCCCCATCTACGATACTGCCACTGGGCTCGCTGGCTGGCAGGCCATATCTCTCCCCTACATTCTTCCATTTCTCATTTTCTCCTCTCTCTCTCTCTCTCTCTCTCTCTCTCTCTCTCTCTCTCTCTCTCTCTCTCTCTCTCTCTCTCTCTCACAC
>JAODOY010002509.1:0-12108 GCA_025399855.1 Forbesichthys papilliferus
TTAAAATATATTCTAGAATCAAAAACGTATTATTGAAATTGGAGAAAACGCCATTATACATAACAGAAATAATAATAATAATAATAATAATAATAATAATAATAATAATAATAATAATAATAATAATAATTACACTTAATTTATTTGCTGTTCGTGCACGACATAAATTATTTTGAGGTGGAGCGCTTAATGAATTGTGTTACAAAGTAGTAGTAGTATAGAAGCCAATTTATGAATATTCAAGAGACATCAATTAATTAGCAGGAGAGTTCACATTATGGCACTCAAAACCCTTTAAGTGCTAAGTGTGTGTGTGTGTGTGTGTGTGTGTGTGTGTGTGTGTGTGTGTTAGGGGTAACATCAGTTTAGGCAGTTCATATATTTTCACACAATACACGGATGCACGGATCTGCTTAATTAAGTAAAGAGGACACGTTAAGTTACACAAATAGGCGACGATAATTTGTCTTGAGAAAAAATGTTTAAATGGTTATGCAGAAGAGATATCTTAAAGAAAGGTCATTATTAAGCTAAACACGGTATAAACCTTTAATGTAAATAGATCCTAAATAATCATAACAACAGACAATTAGCTGTGTTTAGGCCTACATGACGCTGGTAAAACAGTCAGCCATCATTGTATCAAACTATTTAAATTAGAATATTGTTGCGCACGTGGGCGGTGGGTGGGTGCGTGCTTGCGTGCAGAGTGCGTGGGTTTGTGGTAATATATTTGTGTGTGTAAACACGTGTGTTTGGAGGAAGGGGTGATAAATAGATGAATTGGTGAATTAACATGCATGAAAAATTAATTAGCTCATCCGCAAAGACATTACACACACTACCTGGAAAAAGAAGAGCCTGCCGGCGTTTTCGACATATACTGGGATTATGGGTAATTGAGTGATTACATAAATTAAGGGTGCCTATTCATTTAACTGCGAAGGGAACTCCACGAATTAACCAAACCCTGCAGGTCAGGAGCAGGTTTGAAACCTCGTACAGATTATGACAAGTTTTAATGGCCCGACAAGATTTCTGCCGAGTTTGAGCCATTGGAGACAGGTAGAACGCGATTTCCCAATGATCAAAATGCTCCGCGATATGCTAAATGATAGATCCCTGGCATTGGAGATATTACCTCTTTAAATTAAGACGGTGTGAATAGACTTTGACAATGTATATATTTGAGTCATTCTTTTCACAATTGTATAACTGTAAAACATTGAATATATACCATGTAAAACAAAAGATAGAAAATGTTATGTTCATATGTCAAATAAAATAATTATGTTTAAACCGAACTAATAAATGGTATACAATATTTATATAAATAGGAGAATTTATCGAAAAAATGAATTATTTGTAGATTATAACCATTTATAACTTAGAAATGGCATGTGGTTAGTAACATTATAAACCTTTAGAACCAGCAGCATGCGGTTAAATTCATAATTTAATTTGATCCATGATACCCAAAAAACAGTCCCTGATATTTAGTAAATGACTACAGAGACATATGCAGTAAATCATGCATTTTATATGTAATGAATAAAATCATATAATGCAATATAACATAATATAATTGAATAAAAACATTAGTGTTCTTGATCCCTATTTCCACTGGTAAACGTATTGTGTCTAATGAAGATATCCTGAACATAGTCCAGCCAGCTGTGGTCTAGTCTCAACATCTGGCGGCTGCTGCCACTGTTTGGACCCAGATCTTCTCACAGCTGAAAAGTAGCTGTCTTCCACTCAACAACTGTACTATAAGGGATACTTATGCATATGTGGGTGAAAATGTGCTCTAAAACAAAATGTGTGTATTTGTGTGTCTGTGGTTGTGTGAGACAGCATTTTCTAGTTGTTTGTGGGATTCAGTAAGCATGGACGTGCATGCAAGCACACGGCACACATGCAAGCAAAGCACACACATTGTTTTGAGAAAGATACATTATTTGTTCTTTGTGTTACCAGGTCAGAAGGATGAAGGATGCCGTGTTTTAACAATCAGGCCACTAACACTGTTTTCTTTGGTGTTATAGAAGGAGAGTGCTACAAAAGAGAGGCCATCCAGTGGATTTATTATTATATGTTTTTGATACATCTTTGCAAAGGTGAAATATGTGTTTCCTAATCTGGCTATGTTTTAACTTTATTTTTATTTTTTATCTCAGCACATACACATTCCACATTTTAGTGCTTTTCTTTATGAGGTACTTTATGTAAGTGATTTTGCTTCTGCAATAAATACATATTTGAAAAAGTATTTAATGTTTATTTTTTATTTCATGCATACTGTTATAAAACAGTAAATAAGAACATTCTGATTATGTTCTTCTGCTTTCTATATCTTGACTTAGTGGCTAGCAGCAATCAAGGTCACATAAAGTCAAGAAAATATTACATTTCAGGTGACATTTCACAAAATATTAATATAAATTACATAAAGACAAAAAGAAAATAAGAAAATAACTAAGAAAAGGAAAAAATAACATCATAAGATATACCTAAATGAAAAACTCAACATGCTTTATAAAATGAATAATACAAAAAAGTATTGTTAAAACAAAATATATTTACTGTATATTTATATCAGTGAGAATATTGCAGGTGAAGAGACAGTGCAGTCATACAGTGTCTTAAACTGTAAAAAGTTTCAAATGTTATGTAACGGCATTGTCTGAAGATTTTGATGAATATTAGCATGGTAGAAGAGGCTTGCAACCAGAAATTCTGGTATATTTTGTTTCATAGTTAGTTATTATTTTTCCTCTTATAAAGGGGTGTATTGTAAGCCATGCTTAGTCAGAAATGTTTTCTGTAAGTAAGGATTGGGGGAAAGCAATGAGCTACAGCTTATAGCTTCACCTGTAAAGGGAAAATATGAACAGTAGAATAACTTACTCAACACTCCAAACAGTTATAATATCACCAGAAGGTTGTGGTGTCCACTCCTATCACAAGAAACAAGGAAATGCACAGTCCCTCCCCCTTCCTCTTGAGAGTGCCAATATTTCTGTTGTAACTTTACAGTCATCAGCATTAAAAAAAAACAACTGCTAACTAACATTAAAGCAAATGTAATCCAAACTGCTGAAAGGCTTAGAGTCAGTTTAGATAACACTGATATTTTATCATCTTCACGTATGATGCTTAGCCTCCAGTTTGGAGCGAGAGAACACATTACATAACATATCAAGTCAAGTCATTTTTATAAAGCACATTTAAAAACAGCCAATGCTGACCACAGTGCTGTACACAACAATGCAAATGACAATGAATATGACTATAATAAAAATAATACATTAAAACACATTATACAAACACAAACAAGACAGCGTAATAGTGTTTTCTCGAAGCTAAAGAATACATGTGTTTTAAAAAAAGATGTAAATGTCTCAGTGGTGATGGATGATCTAGATAAGATGGTGATCTGAAATATATTATATTGAATTATATTATATATGTTGGTAGGGTTTGTGTTGTTTAATATCTCAGAAATTATGTTGTCCATTGTCCAAGTCAGTTAGCATTATCAGCTGTTTACCTAACTTTGGCTAAAAGTCAATATCAATCTTCATACCTTTACCTGCCAAAAGATGCCTCCAAGTATTTAATTGCTTTACAAGTATAGCCTAATTTGGAATTATCTATCTTTATAACTATCTTGAATATGAACAAACTGTTTTTACAAGCACAATGTTCGTTCTGTTGTTCTGTTTCACTGACATTTTATTTTTCTGGTTGATGTGACATGAAATCCCAAAATAGCTTGACAACTTGGTGAAACATTCAGCATTGTCAATTATTCATATTAGAACTGCTATCCGCTCTAAGAATATGTCAAAAACATATATGGCAGCTATTTGTTTTTCTTATGTTGCTTTTCAAAATTATCGGGCAACGTCACTTCTGGTTATTCATCGAACAGACAAATATAACAGGACTTCAAATGAATACCCATGCATCTTGAGCTTCTGTGGAAGTACTGGAAAATAGTGCTCATGTGACTGCTTGTATTTTTATGAATTGCAATGGCATCACATGGACAAATAAAAACATTGCATTTAAAGGTGTTTTAATTTTTATGTTGCTAAATTTGTTGTAAAAAATGCAATTTTTAATTCAGTATAGGTAATATTCAACTAATTTATTTATTTGATCTCACAAATTCAGAGTGAACAATTCAGGTTGAGCAATCAAGTTAGAAAAATGCAGGTATCTCAAGAAGAGCAATGAACACACTATTTACAATATTGACATCAATTGACATTGGCGATACATTGGCAATACATTGCTCATCCTGCCATACCCAGATGATGGTCAATGTTACAACATTAATTTCTCCACCTGGATTTCTTGACTTCAATGTGTTGACCTGAATATTTTGACCTTAATTTGTGAGGTTGAAGTTGGGTTAAGTATTAGGCCTACCTAATATTATATTTCTTATAACCAAATTCAGTACCAAATAATGCAGTTATAGTGATGTTCTTTATTCAAGTCATGTAATTCGACATGGCAATTTGCACTGAGGACATTTCTGCATTGAGGACCCTATCATACTTCCTTAAGCTTCACTACTGTTTAAATGTCCTAGTTGTTTAGGCAGCTAAAAACATGTATTTTTTAAAATGTATACATTTAATAATTTAGCGCTTTAACAATAATATGTAACTTGTGTCAAATAAATGACAAAATGAATATCAAGAAAACATTTGCAACAAATATGGGCCTGTAATGCTGCTGATTCAAATCTCAGTATTATTTAAAGAAACATACAGTATGTCTAATTGGAATTTGTTACTTATAGACCTTTAAAAAAAACCTTGAACCTGAGAACTTGAAGTAAACATTAAAATATAAATTAGTCACTGGCAGCGTAGCAGGAATAACGTTGTTGGCAGATATATGTGTGCTTGTGTGCATTCTTTGTGGGCCCATTGTTTATATACAAGGCACCAAACCCACACCTCTCTGGATCTGCTGTTAGCAAAAAGCTTTATGCACACCAAGCAGAAACAGTCCTCATCCTCAGAAAATTGAGATGGCTGACGCCTCCTTTTTGCCATTTTCATTTTCACACTAGACGTCTTCCATTTAGATGTGAAAAACCTTTTTTGTTTTTGCAGACTTCTCCTCCTTTAACATAGTTTTCTCGGGTAGTTTCCTCAAGCTCACACTTTTACGCTTGCGTTTGACTTTTGTTCCACCTGTGCACAGTCCAGATTTCGGGAAAGGACACAACTTCTATAAAGTGCTGCAGGTAGAGGTGCCGTGCTCGGGCCAGGCAGGGGGCTGCAGGTAGGGAGATGGGCAGCGCTTGGACCAGGCAGTGGGCTGCAGGTAGGTGGATGGGCAGCGCTTGGACCAGGCAGTGGGCTGCAGGTAGGGGGATGGGCAGCGCTTGGACCAGGCAGTGGGCTGCAAGTAGGTGGAGGGGCAGCACTTGGGCCAGGTTGTGGTTGGTCAGTGACAATTGCTGGTGCAAACTCAGACTCTGTAAAAACCTCCCTATTGAAAAGATAGGTTGTACTAAACCTAAACCCTACCTGAATGTCCAGAGGTGTTGCTCTCATCTCTGGAATGTCATACATTGTCATTGTCTTCCCAGGGCTCCTTAGCATCCAGGATTCACAGGCAGTGTTTATTTGTTTTTTTAATGGCCCATAAACTGATCCAGTGGTTGAAGGCGGTGTGAGCAATGTGGAGGGAATGAGAACAAGACAACACTGTTGTCCTTGGCAAGACTGAGGCCACCGATAGACAAATGTAATACATGGTTGTCTCGAAGCAACAAAGAGGGTGTGTTGTACATAATGTTAAAGGAAGTCCACAAAATGTAATTCCTTCATCCAGCCAGAAGAAATTGCTCCTCCCTTACAACCAACAGGCCCTTTGAAAGTAATTGCGGACGTTCACTCTTTGGAAATAACATATGGTGCAAAGCCATTTCCAATGGCAGAAACTACACATGCTACATGCAAAGCCTTTTTTAGATAAAATTATTGAGCCAAACTGTTTGAAACCACACTGTGCCACAATCTTGGTCTATGGACAGTACTCACACCTGTCTCGTTCATGTTCCTATGTCTTCTGGGCCAAACTTGTACCTTGTGCCTTGACAAACTACCCAAACCTGAGTTTTTAGATACTATTGTTGATAGTATAGCTTGTTGGCTGACATAGCAACAACTATAAGATATCAACCTTTTACTAACTCTTCCCTTTATCTTTCAAAGGTTTAACATATAAACTGTTTCTACTAAATAAAGCTTACTGCAAAAAGAAAAGTGTGAAATATTTTATTTAATTAAACCCTGCTAAATTTTGACAACCTACCTGACTCTGAGTGTTTAGATACATTTGTTGCTAGCTAGCTTGTTGACAAAGCTGGCATAGTAAAAATGAATGTCTCACCGTCACCTCTGACTGGCGTGGATTAACCTTTTAACAGAATATGTCTGTTATTCTAATATTAATCAAGTAGTGCTTTTGTTGCCGTTATTAAAAGAACAACTCATCGCTAATGTTTTGAACCCACATTATTGAGAGAGAATATCAATCACGAACATACACGTATCCAATTGAGCCACTGGCACTACTTTGGAGAATGTTGGCCATATAATCTACATATTTGAAGTATGAATAGTATAAATATTTAAGCTACACAAAGCGTATTGCACTGAATGCAATGTATTGCTAATGATTAAAATTCCTTCTTGAACTGTGTGGTGGATGGTATGCCATCCACATCTTGAGCAGTTGGCAGCACCATGTATTCTTTCTTTTCTTCTGTTATATACACATTTAATATCACACCAACATTCCCAAATTCCTTCTAGAACAGTCTAGAACTAGTTTAGTTATGGGAACAGCAGGGCTTGAATAGGCTTACTCATATATGTACTATTGTTATGGTTGTTGTTATAGGCTATTGTATCTTATGAGCAGGTTATATGAATAGCCTAGGTAATAATTGTATAATTTCATATAATTACAACTTTCCTAGGCTATTGAATTCCGGCTGTATGTCATGACAAATATGTTATATAGCTGTAAAAGTCAGACTGAACACATCTGGAATCATTGTTTGATGGTTGAAACCAACATAGTTCAAACCATTGTCATACTAACATAGTTCGGCACCTTTGGGAAACAGTCGTACTTTTAATAGTACGATGTAAATTCTATGCTAGCCTTTGTCGTTCGTTGTACGGGAAATGCAACCCCGGTCTCCCCTAAAATTGCATGGGATGTGGTTTGCCAGTCAGAGCTGGTAGAACAGGGGTGGGTAGTTGCTCTACAACCAGACAAAGTCACTGCATCGATCATGTTAGAATCATAAAAAATGGTGTTTGTTTGTTCAAGTAGGTTGAACATTGGCTGTGTTCAACATGTTCTTGATACCCTTAATGACCTGTTTGTTGTTCCAAAAATATATTTTTGACGGCATGCTACTCCATGTGCACGTGTTCAGTATTTAGTATAATGTTCACTGAATTAGTAACTACGGTCTATTCTAAATTTGAATAGCATGTCCCATATAAAATGCAATGTATTACTGGCATGTACATATGCCTATAGGTCTGATTTTTTGTTAGAACATAACTTGTACTGTCTACTTTCAATGCATTTCAACATAATGTTATACACCAATAGCCTCAGTTCATACCTGGTACAGTATGTACCTGGCTTTGTGGTATGAAGAGGTTTCTGGGTTGAGCCCTATGGCTGAGCCCATGAAGCAAAGTATTCAGTGAGCCAGGTGTCCTGAAGTCCGTATCAACATAAGGCTTCTGGGCTCACACTCTGATATAATACAATGTGTGAGTGCTAATGCCCCAGGAGATGCTGCTCATTGGAAGACTGACAGCATGTGTTGTATCACACACACACACACACACACACACACACAGGCTCAGGAGGTCACAAGTGTGTGCTTAACCTTTGACCTTTTTCCTGAGTGTTTATGTGTCCAGTGTTAAAGGTGAAAGGCTCTAAACAGGATGTTGGCCCTTTTTTAGGAGCAAAATGCCTAATGCCTGGTGTAGCTGAACTAATGTCACATAGCAGGTAACAGCTCAATATAAATCTATATTGTTCTAAATTTTCATCACTTTGCAGTGGCACAGTATAAATAAATAAATGTGGTAAATGTTAATATTCATTATATTTTGGGCATATTCTTGGATTGGAGAAACAAGATACAGTATGCATTTTGTGCATGACCGATTCAACAAACCTCTTCCTGTCTGTCCATATTGATATTAGAGAAAGTATATATTTATTCTGTTCTGACATAAAACTGCTTAACAATAGCCAATCAAAACTGAGAACCACAGACATGCATCTTCCCAGAATTCCTCTCACCGTACTACATTAGTGTGCTTAACATGTATATGTGGCCGACACTTGACACAAGAGCTGACCTGCTATAGATGGGGGCTTTCGGTTGGAGACCAACCCCCCATCCCGAGTCCCATCCACCCATATTCAGACTGAATTAAACCTGCAGCTGACAACAGAACACACAATTTCTACAAATACATCAACTGACTATAGACCCAGGAGATGAGATGAGAGGAGAGGAAAGGAGAGGTGGCGAGACAATAGGAGATGAGACGAGATTGCAGGAGAGGAAATTAGAGTAGGAGACGAGGAGGTGACTATTGGGCCAGGCACCATGCCGTGCCATGACACATTTGGTGACCAATTCATTTATTTCTTAATAAGGCTTGGCTGTACCTGAATGGGTTTGTACAGAGGGGATGTTGGGAGCGGAGAGAGGCTGCTTGTTATTAATCCACAGCAAATTAGAGGCTGATTTGTTCACGACTGGAATATTTAAATTGTAACAATGTGAGGTGAATTAGTTATGTGTTTGTTCAGAGTTACAATCTAATAA
Organism: Forbesichthys papilliferus; assembly: GCA_025399855.1. NCBI lineage: Eukaryota > Metazoa > Chordata > Actinopteri > Percopsiformes > Amblyopsidae > Forbesichthys > Forbesichthys papilliferus. The sequence goes on from JAODOY010002509.1 coordinate 8,915, forward strand.
GCTCCTTGCATATTTGGTAGAGGAAACACTAGTGTGTTATGTTGTATAGTGGTGATACAGGGTTTCCACATGGACACAGTGCCACATTTTAACAAAATATATATTTAGTTTCCTTACTGAAGATACAGATCTACTGACACAGCTAGGAGTGAGTGAGGGTGGTAGGGCCTTTCAAACTGTGACTTTGTTAGTGTTTCATTCAAATAAAGTCACTTAAATTTTTATTTTTGTTGTACAAAGTAGGCTACTGTACACATGTTTGCGAAGAAACTAGGTCATCATAATCATGATCTGGCCACCATACCTTGGATCTTACAGCACACAGCCCCCTTCACAGGAGACATGGCTGCAGCAAACACAGCCATCGCCATCCACACGTTGTCCAATACCAGAGCAGCATCTCCCCTTGATGAAACATCAACACAGTGTTCAGGGTCATGACAGCATCTCCCTTTGATGAAACATCAACACAGTGTTCAGGGTCATGACAGCATCTCCCCTTGATGAAACATCAACACAGTGTTCAGGGTCATGACAGCATCTCCCATTGATGAAACATCAACACAGTGTTCAGGGTCATGACAGCATCTCCCCTTGATGAAACATCAACACAGTGTTCAGGGTCATGACAGCATCTCCCATTGATGAAACATCAACACAGTGTTCAGGGTCATGACAGCATCTCCCCTTGATGAAACATCAACACAGTGTTCAGGGTCATGACAGCATCTCCCCTTGATGTAACATCAACACAGTGTTCAGGGTCATGACAGCATCTCCCCTTGATGAAACATCAACACAGTGTTCAGGGTCATGACAGCATCTCCCCTTGATGTAACATCAACACAGTGTTCAGGGTCATGACAGCATCTCCCCTTGATGAAACATCAACACAGTGTTCAGGGTCATGACAGCATCTCCCCGGTGCATCACTCGGGAAGGAGAAATAAAGGCCAGAAGCACACAGAAGCAGTCAAAAGAACCCAATGCATGCAATTTAGACCCCTAAGCAGAAGTTCAATACAAAACCTTTACAAATACGTACATTTTGTGGAAAATTAGGTCGAAAAAAGGTCCAACAGGGCTAACACCCCTAACAAAATCTGGGAGTTCCATATTGGGGCGTTGTGAGAATTATCTATATCCTGCTGATGTCTTTTTATCTTATAGGGACGCGTAGCAAATAATGCATTGTATTTGTATAAGTAGAACATTTTCATCTGAGATAAACATGTAGCCAATGGAAAAGCCAGCAACGATTATATGTTATGTGATAAAATCAAGGTAAAGCACCATGCATAAGTTTTTCTAATTACTATGCATTTCATAACCAGTTCATCATCTAAACAAGTAAATTGAGGTACTGTCAATAGATATAGCTTTTTATACTGTACATGCATATTCAAGTGTAAAGACTAAAGATATTGTAATCTATTTACAGAGTACTGGTTTTGACCTGTGTCTGAACAGTGTTAGCTAGTGGAGAGTCAATAAGAAGTAAGGACTATGTAAGTCAACAATGTATGGCAATCACGGCTTCGCACAGAGAAACACTGCTTTAACAACCTCGAGGAGTCTGCTCTTCCTCGGCAGACGTGTTTTCTGACCTCATCTTCACATCTACACAGAGTGTGTCTGTATGTGCCCATCATAATGCCCTCTGAGTGGCTGTGAAGTGTTTGGGGTGCATGATGAGTGTGATTTATGCTGTAACACAGGCCTCTCTCTACATGTCCAATCCCCCCCATCCCCAAACACACACACACAAACACACGCATACGCACACTGACACATATACACACACACACACACACACACACACACACACACACACACTGACACACACACACACATGCACACCCACGCATGCATTCACACAAAGACACACACACAAACACACACACACACACGCACACACACGCATGCATGCACACACACAAACACACACACATACACACACACACACACACACACAAATGTAATTAGGTCCTGGTGACCAGGCCACTGAAGCTAATGCGTAACCACACACAGGTTTCAGCCATCCTTATCTTTATCGTTACGCTGCAGAGCAAGATTTTAATATCAAACTTAAACACATATAATATCAAAATGCCAGCTAAATGTCAGTAATATTATCATATGGTACAGTATTTGTTCACACCAGCTGTCATAGGAAGGACTGATATAACAACCAAATGTATAATAATTTAATGTTCTATGAATACAGTTTCTATATTTATCTTTCTGAAAACATGAGTTAAATGTATGAACTTGAATGCAAGATCATGCATGGGTGAAAACCAAACAATTATCACACACCTTCCATTAACCAAAACAGCCTTGACAGGGAATGTAACCGCTAACTCTGGCAGTGTTAACTCATTAAGCTCCACAGGGACAGGAACCCCTAACCCTGGCAGTATTATCTACCCATTTAGCTATGCAGGGAACAGAAGAGAGCAACACCTGATGCCAACACATCCCACACTTCTGTAGATGGAAGCAATTAAATCAATTTAACTGCCAATTAACCAAACAAGGGCTGATCAGAAATTAAGCAGCTGTCTTTAGTGGCTGAAAAGCCTCCTAATTAGTTAAATGATTAGCTACTGTAACTGAGTAGCAATACAGATTAGCCCGGTGCTCTGATAAATGTTATAGAAGAGTTTGATGTCAATATAGCCTAATTTAAGTGATATCTTACAGCCTTGATACCTTGATTTCTTCCCAGCTCACGTAGGTGGCGTAGAGAATGTATGAGCCTGATAACTATGTAACAAACATTCTGGACACAAAGGGATATGTGTTTCATTTAATGTTGGAAATGATTATACATGAGAAATATTTCAAATAATTAACACAGTAATTAGTATGCTAATTACTATCAAAAAACATGCCAGGTTCACCTCCAGTCAGTGCCATCTGACCAGTGACTGGCATCAACCAGGAGTTGGTCCCCGGGCGCTGCACAGCGGCTGCCCACTGATCTCTTGAGGGATGGGTTAAATGCAGAGGATGAATTTCACAACACGTATGTGTATGTGACAATAAAAGCATCTTTACCCTATTAATAATAATAATAATAATAATAATAATAATAATAATAATAATAACACATTATTTTACACATATTATTATTATTATTATTATTATTATTATTATTATTATTATTATTATTATATGTAGCAGTCACA
>JAODOY010002510.1:0-12108 GCA_025399855.1 Forbesichthys papilliferus
AGACAAACTCACAAACTCACCCAGTAAAATTTGAGCATTTTTTGAATCTGACGGAACCTCCCATCAACTGTCTGCTTTGCTGTAATAGTTCTCTACGGCGTTTTGTCCTACCTAGTTACAGTAACTAGGTAGGACAAGTGAAAGGGTCCCAAGGTTCTTGGGAAAGGTCAATTGGATAAATGTATGGCTAATATATTATTTAACTGATGAGTATTAAAACAAATGCACCCCCCTTACAGTTGTTATGAATGGGGAGACCAGCTATACTGACCAAAACTGTTTTTAAAAACAGGCTGTTAACATGTGAACAAGCCATGTTTGATGCCTGAGTAAAAAGGGCTGTACCACCACTGGCCAGTGCTTTGATAAGAAAACAAATGAAAGATTCATGATACAAATGTCAAAGTGTCAAGTTTGTGTTACAATACATATTGTACAAGATCTCACTGAGATAATAAAATAATGATTACACTGAAAAGCAAACTCTTCATAAGGGAATGTGCAGAACGTGTATTGTATGTTGTTTCTTTGGAACAATAAAAGTCTTGTTTTGAAGGCCCACAACCACCCCGTCTTGCTTATTCTTCTACATTGCCATGGGAACCCGCAACAAATTATGTCTGCTGAAATATCGCTCCCCGCAATATGATGACATTTAAATAGAGCTATCAAGCATTTTCCTTTTCGCTATCTAGCGTGTGACACCAAGTCAATTTAATTATTAGGGATGGTGTCATGTTCCCATCAGCCTCCAATAGCACACCACCGCATATGTATGATGGAGACTTTAGCTTCGAATGGTAACCACATTGGGTTTTTATCTTCCCACAGAAGGGCAAAAGGTGGTGGAATGCCTATACGACTGAATTAAGCCGCCTTGCAGCGCTCCAGTGAAGCCCCGCTCTTGACACTGTCCTCCTATACACACCTACTCAGTCAACAATTGACCAATCGCAAGCCCCTCCCCAGTTTGCCTATCCTCCAATACCTGTGTGTTCTCAAGTTATAGCCAGTAACTGCAGGTGAAATGGGCAGGACTTGGGATGGGTCAATTGTACTTATTATAAGTCTATTTGGATAAAGGCGTCTGCTAAACACTGTAAATGTCAAATGTAATATACTCAATACTTGGTACTCAGGTTCACTTACATCTATTCAAGCTTTGTATGACTTTCCACAATGTAATTAATGTCCATGACCTCTCTGGAATCAATGAAAGGAATCTCTTAATGGTAAAAGCCTTGCCAAGGACTATTTTAATAACTGTCATTAGTCATGTTTTATCTATCGACAAGTGGTTCATCTTTGACTGCACGAATGAACAGCTGAATCAGACAATATATTGGTCTTGAGTAATATTTAAATGCTGTTGTTTGGTCAAGCAACACCAGGGCCAGAAGGGGAAGCCCCCATTCCAGTAGTCTCACAAAGCCAGCCTTTACTTAAGTAAAGTCTAGGAGACAGCGCTTGCTAACTGCATCAATACCCGCCTACTTGACAGGTGTCACGTGTCGTGGGCGAGTGGACCGAAAATGCACCACAGCAGGGTAGGTGAACACTATCCTCGCGAGACCATCCTGATCTTGCGAGCTTCAGTTTAATTTTTCCCAGAGAATCAGTCTGGAAACCCTCTGAATCATTTTGAATGTGTCCGAGTAGCAACTGAACTTTCGCCCGTATAGCTATAAACACGACGCTGATTGGAAAACCACGCCCGTATAGCTATAATCACGATGCTGATTCAAAAATTCAGTTGCTACTCGGACACATTCAAAATGTCTTGAGTCTTTCCAAACTGATTCTCACGACCAAATTAAACTGAAGCTCTGAGGCTACAGTAGGTGAGCACAGATTTAATAATCAAATCAATACAAGCAGCAACGACAAATGACAAAAATAACAACGAACCGACAAAAACAAGGCATAACTCAAGAGCACAACACAGGCCATTGTACAGAACGTAAGAGAGCAGGTGAAACCAATACACTTTGCATTGTGTGGACATTAATTACAATGAAACTAAATATAAGAAATGCATTTATAGCACAGTAAATTACTAAACAACTATGGGTAGCATTTTATTTGAAGTTGTGTTCATTAAGACTGACAAAACACTGTCATAACCGTGACACGACACATAACATGTCAATGTTTTTGTCATGACAAGTTGACATTAACCATGGCGAAATAACAGATTGTAACCATTGTAATAAAGCTTTATGACGTATTTATGACAAGTGAAAATGTTACCACTGTAGATGAGGTCAAGTTAAATAGTCATGACACTGTTAGAAATACATTTGACAGTGTAATACAATGTAATGAAATCTTAATGACAAGTCAAATCATTGTTTAATGTCAAGTTGTCATGACAAAGACATTGACAGGTTATTTTGCCTTAGTTAATGTCAAGTTGTCATGACAAAGACAGATCCCAAGCAAAGTCAACTTGACATTAAACATGATATCATTTACCGGATTACAGCTAATGACAACAGTCATAAACATTTATTAATTGTTATGACAGGTGTCGTGTCGTGGTTATGACAGTGTTATGTCAGCCTTAATGAAGACAACTTCCTATAAAGTGTTACCCAACTATGTAAATACTAATCATTTCCATGTACAACACTTTAAAGGTATTTGTTTGACATAAGTGGAACAAGCAAATGTAATCACAAATCATCTTAATGGAGGTTATTTCACACTTGTTTTTCTGAAGTACATGCAACACAGTTAAACTACCTGATTCGTCAACAGTTTAACATCAAAACTACAACAGCGTACACATCATGTTCACAACATGACATGTTTGTTACACATGGAATAATATTATATTTAATTAGTGATTAGTACAAGTGTGGACTTTTATCAAGATGACATGTTCTGTAATAACCAGTGATGCGAAAGCATTTATTTTGCCCAGTAATTAGTTACATGTAAATATTTCCACAGTATTTACTATTAATCACTGTTATAAATGCATGTATTACTACATTGTAATATAGTCCACTTGATATAATATATATATAAATATATTTTGGCATGTTGCCTAATAAGACTTTTTGTAACACTAGTGGTTTCCACCACGAGGGTAATTTTGGATACAAATGGATGGAAAAATGATTCTCATTTAGAAAATTACAGGGACATCAAACAAGTGTGTGGTCCCCTTTTGTTCTCTGTAGCTATTATAGTAACTATTAAACCATAAAACAATAACCCATATGTAACCACACCATGGTGTCAACGTCCCAATCATCTATTGGCTCTTCAACTGTCTGTGTCTTTAGGTAGAATGCATAGAGAAGTTCACCAACCTTTGAAATGCTGTAACGCTTTCAGGCAGCCTGCTAAGATGGGACATTATGTTGCCCATAGTCCTTACTGCCCAGCCAAACGTTACTAAGAGTCTTGTCATTTCTGTAGTAACTCCCTCTGGAACTGTATTTCAGATGTCTATTTGAGACGTTGAAAGGCAACAATGCATTCTGGTCTGAGGTTTTTAAACATAAAGTAGTGTTGTTTTTCTTTTCATAGCCTTGATCACATTTAAAGGCATGTGTTTATTCTTATTCTTTATGAGTGAAAGATATTCCCATAAACATATAATCAGATTACATGAGTGACATTCACAAGTCACATCAAGTGTCAAGCGTTTTTATAGAAGGAAATATAATGAACCAATACTTATGCTACTTGTATGTTGTATGTATCTAAGATTAGATTATCTAATAAATGTTTTGAACAAGAGAAATACCACAAAACAGAACAATGGAACTGGTATCTCTGTGTGACTAGCAGCTGCTACTGAATTTGTAGACATGTTTTACCCCTTAAGAAAGAGCCAGCGTTACATTAGGAGAAGGAGGCCGTGTGGAGATACATTTCCAGACACAAGTCCGGGGAAACTGCACTTTTTCAGTCCTTTATCTCTGAAAAATAGACAATAGACAAGTCTGCCTACATACAGATAGTGGCAGCTGGCTTGTAGTGGCGCGAACGGAGAATGGAGATCTCATGTATCAATCTGTCTTCGTAGAGAAACACCTATGGCCCGGGGTGTGAGATGTAGGCCACCGGCATGACAAACAGCAGAGGCGGATTTCCCTTGCTCAGCAAAAAATGGTCTAGCTGGTCTACTCCGGTGGCACTGTATACTCTGGGTACAGTCATTTGTTTAAAGAGACCGCAGTGGGAACACACATATCTATCACGGCGAACACGGAGGCAGGAATTGACTGAGTGGCTCGCAGCGGGCGCGACCCGGTCCCGAGGATTACACATACTACTGTAGCCGGAGAGAGTGACTTCATGGTGGTGCGGGGAATGCTGGTGTAGACTCAGGGTGTCAAACTGTGTGTGTGTGTGTGTCTGTGCTCGCCATAGCTATTCACCCGGCTTAGATTTCTTATACTTTGACACCATGAAAATACATAGAAACTTTCACTGAAGCTCGTGATAAAGTGCGTCAAGCAATGGTTTTACATGTCACAGAAAGGCGTAACAATATGCAACTAAACTGGTCAATCACTACATTTGCTAACATTTAACGGTTAGTAGTCAATAAAAGTTGTTGTTTGATGAACATGGTAGTAGACATGCTGGCTTCTATTTGTCAGAGTAGCCTAGTATTGACCAATCACGTCTGTGTGGTGAGCATAAGTTTTGTCCCATAAAACAAAAACTAAAAACTGCCATAGCCACCTAAAAGAGAAAGAGGTTATTGCCGTATTTCAGATTGTATCACCTAACTTTTTGGCTCCCAGAGATCATCGTGCACAAACAACATATTAGATGCCACCTCAGGCCTATGTCTCAGCCTCGTCCGTCCATTAGCACTACGTCACATGAGCAACTGTGCTGAACGTCTGATGATTATACCCCTGTATGCTCGACACGGGACTCTTGTATGTAGATTTCCACTGGCTGTTAATGTTGTCACTCACAAGTATGTATGTGTAATTTCCGGCGCAATGCTATTTCACTGTTTTATCTGCTAGATCGATTCGTTTCCCAACAAATTCCTCATTGCAAGTTACGTGGTGGTCATGCATGTCAATCAAAATCCCTCGCTTGTCAAGTAGGCGGTTAGCCAGCGCTGTATGTGAAGGCTGGCTCTGCGAGACAACCTTATGCCTGGCAGCCACAGAACAACTAAAAACATGTCTAATCTAAACTCTTTTTGAAATGTCAAACCCTGCTGTATAGGCTAAATATCTTGGGGCGACCAAAACGCATGGATTGACAAACAAAGGTGTATTAAATGTCATTGTGGAGAAAGCTTGTTGATATTTAAACTCGGTACAAAAACACAACTCTCTTAAATGCTATAGGCTGCTTCCTCAGACAATAGCTGACTAAACGTAAATACGTTAAAGAGAGACCCACTTCTATGTTTCTGAACATAGAGAGTAGTGTGCTCCACCATGGCGGTTAAAGGCAGGGTTGGTCATTCTCGAGAACACTTGCTAACTCAAAGCTAACTGGAGCTCAAATCAGAACAAACTCCCTCAAAAACTCCACCACACACATTGAAGCAAAGAGGATTGATTGTTGCTGTGATCAGTGTTTGCCACCTTCTTTCCTATTTACAGAGCTAGGTCTGTGTAGAAGTACCAAAATAATGTATTCAGCACGCACAGAGCACAGTATACAAGTGAAATGCAAGGAGATATTTGATGAATTTGACAAAAAGTGTATTAATAGCTGACTACATCTTTAACCCTGATTGCTGTGGTTGGGCCATTTCACCAGAACAGAATGTTCCAACCTGTGCTGGTAAAATGTTTGCACAAATGGACACAAAATAGGCATATACTGCTGGATGGTCAAATCGTGATAACGCCCTGTAGGAGCAGAATGTGTGCTGGTATTGATTGCTGGTTTAAGTTTGAGTATATTTAATAACAATAATAATAATAAAAATAAGAATAAGAATAATCATAATAATCATCATTTTCAAGCCTCTTCCACCAATGCATTACACTTAATTGTATTGTGCTGTCTAACAGTTGTGTAAGATGTGACATTTTCAACCAAATGAAAAAAAAAGCTTATGCCAAAACATCCATTTGAATTCCAAGCAGGAAAATGTCACATCTGATTATGTTCAAGCTCTTGATACGCAGCAGTGCAGGTCATTTAGACCTTTTTCTTTCTGTCAAAAACTGCTTCATTTTGCCATAATATGTCCTTCTCTATTAATGCTGTATCATGGAGCACAGCTACAAAAATAACTGCATTAGGTTTAAGATAGTAAATTCGATGGTTCTGGTGGGTTCTCAGTTTTCAAAGTATCATATGTTCAATATTAAAACAGCCCTTGACAGTATTCAGCAAAAATAAAATAAAAAGGACGCCAGAAATTATTGTAATGGAAAACCAGCCACAACAAAAATCCATTAATACAAGTTGAAGTAAAGAAATAAATAGTTGAATAGAAATGGCAATGTTACGTAGTCTTGTTATTTAGCATGTGTGGAAGATATGATTTGAGAGATGAACGTGTCAGCTTCACGGTGGATACTAATGTGCTCGAGCACAGCCAGCATTAGTAGGACTTCAAGAGGCAATAGCATATGATACTGAAATAATTCATAACACATTGCATGATGTTTTCTAATGCTCACTCACTCCTAAATGTCTTATCCATGAAATGTGCAGGTATTAGTAATTCCCCATTTAAAGCCATTTTCAGATTAAAAGTGTCAGGTATAGCGTCGGGGCCTGGCCATGTGTGAGGGGGGGGGGCTGATTGTGCTCCAGGTTTTCTCAGTGAAAACAGACAGATAAGAGTCTGCTACAGTGATTGGGCCGATTGCAGCGTGATTATTCTTTTAGCTGCCAGTGACGCAGAACCTATTGTGAGCTAGACACTTATCGGAAGGGAATCAGGAGGTTGTTATGGCGACCAGGCCTTTTCCAAACTCCAGTGCATGGAAAACGAAGACGTGAAGATGTGACATTGTGTGTTTGGGAGAAATGGGGAAAGGGAAGGGTTAAGTAATTGTTTGCCGGTTAAAAATATTGAATTCTCAGCTTTAAACACATTTCTATGTCATACAGACTTCATTAAGCGCTGCTGATTTATCACAGGCTGGAGTGTCTCACCAGGGTAGTAGACATATCACATGATTCAATCGCAAGTGAAACTGAAGCGCAACTGAATTATATGACTGCATTACTACAGTATCAACCTCTGATACATCCTCCTCCACTGCATTAGCAGCGAAGAAACTCACCACTGCATAGAACAAGCCGGCTAACAGGGCACGTGCTGTACAGTTCAGCTGCAGTTGCACACCTGCAGAACTTCTGGAGATTAATCCCAGGCCTTTTAGAGGCAGCCATGCCCATAGGGGAGAACAGATCACCGGGCCACAGAGACCCGGAAAGGTTATGAATGTCATTACAGTCCTCTACGGATTTGTCGAAAGACTCAGCTCAGAGTGGAATCTGGCCAACACGCATCCTACGCCCAGAGCAATGGGGTGATGCCAGTCTAGTCACTTGCATGTCTGTAGATAATCAGATATGAGCAACACAATGGCAGCCGTCGAGAAAGGCGCGGAGGGCCGGGATTACACCTCTCTATGAAAACATATTCGGCCGTGACAGACATTCATGGCCTTTTATAGACTTGGCACACAATGTGGGATGACCATTCCCAGTCATTTCTCTTATCGTAGTGCGCTTTTCTATTTCCTAAGCTCACTATTGAGTTTCGTCGCTCAAGCCTTACGATTCTGATGAGGTCTTTTTTTATTTTCCGCGTGTCTGCCAACCCAGCGGTCAAGCCCAGAAGGTTGTAATAAAAGTTAGGTGTTTTACATTAACAGTTAAATGAATCTATCAGGCTTTATAGCAAATCCCTTACTGTCCTTTGGTTGTCCCTGTAGCGGGAGAATCAAAGGCTACGTTTACAACACACTGCTAGTTAGGAATCACAAATGCCAACCTGGATTTATTGAAAAAAGGTCAAGTAGGATTATATAAAAGGTTCCATATAATATCCAATTTCCAACTGTCAATTTCTTCCCTCCCCCTTGGGTTCCAACATTACATTTAAAGACGGAGTCAGCGATTGTGAGCTAATAAACAATTTGTCAAATTAAGCAGATCTGGTGTTTGAACACAGCCCTGGCTATGTACATGGGAACACAAGTGGTATTTGTGGGACGGGGCTTCTGAGGGAGCACCCTATGGCATTGAAGGGGGCGGAGCCTCTGAGAGAGCGCCCTATGGCATTGAAGGGGGCGGAGCCTCTGAGGGAGCACCCTATGGCATTAAAGGGGGCGGAGCCTCTGAGGGAGCGCCCTATGGCATTGAAGGGGGCGGAGCCTCTGAGGGAGCGCCCTATGGCATTGAAGGGGGCGGAGCCTCTGAGGGAGCACCTTATGCCATTGAAGGGGGCGGAGCCTCTGAGAGAGCGCCCTATGGCATTGATGAGGGCGGAGCCTCTGAGGGAGCACCCTATGCTATTGAAGGGGGCGGAGCCTCTGAGGGAGTGCCCTATGGCATTGAAGGGAGAGAGGTGTTTTGGTTTTGAATGACTTCAGATGTCTACAATCCTTCTCCAGCATAGCTGACTCCACCTTTAAACGACGGCTACAATCCAGAAATGTGCTGTGTCTGGAGCACCTCCAGGTGCTCTGGTTTCCCCCACTATCTAAAAACATGTCAGGTTCATTTGACATGTCATGTGACTAGTGACACTGGCTCCAATCTGGAGCTGGTCCCCGGGCGCTGTACAGTGGCTCCTCACTGCAGAGCATGAATTTTGTATGTGACAATAAAAAGCACCTTTACAAGGTTCGGGACGGTGACATTGGCTGATCAGTCATGCCTTCCCTCATCATCTCCGTCAGCTCAACCATCTCATCGTGTCTGTCCAACACATCCCATCAGACGGGTGTAAGTGCTCCGTGACATTGCTCTGTTTCCTCATCTTCATCAATCAAACAAGTATTTAATCAGTCATGCAATTAATCCACAATAATGCCACATTTTATTTATATATCACTTTTCATGTAGCGGTTGCAGCTCAAAGTTCTTTTCAATTGACTCAACTAATGAAGAAACAAAGAGTGAAATTATCAAATTAAATTAAATCAACAATAAATGGATTGGAAAGGGATTGGAGTCAGGATATTACAATGAAATAGTACATGATAAATACCTTATAAGGTCAAAATAATACAACTCTTCCATGGAGGCAGGGATTCCCTCATCTCACTAACTGTATTTGTCCCTTCTTAACAAGAGGACTCACATTTGTGAGGCAATGTGCATATTTCTCCCCAATCCTAAGAGATCAAACACGTGAGGTACTAGGTTTATTCCTCACCTAAACAAATACAAACGCGATCAATCGCAGCTGTGGCGCTATAAGAGGCGGCAGTCCCTGTATCACGACTTCCTCGTTTCCTTCTTACCCTGGCGGCTCCTCATTTGTGTTTTATGGACGCGGTGATAAATAACACATCTAGCATTCAGACACCCCCACCCTGCGGCCCAGATATTCTGGCCTGCGTCCTATCACTACCCTAGCAGAAACACGGTGCGCCGAGTGAGATATTGGCCGAGCTGGGCTTGTGACAGGTGGCATTGATGTTGGAGCTGTTGGGCTGTCTCGGGGTGCTCCTGCTACTATGGGGTATTTCAACCTGGAGCTCTGACAGATTGTAATGTCTCCGCCGCAGCTGTGTAGTGGACTAGTGCTAAAGCATTAAGCTAAAACATTAAGCTATAACATTTAGCACTAGGGAGGGAGAATTCATCAAAACAAAAGAATGAGTTTGTTTTTTAAGGAAAGCTAGAAAATGAAGACAGGAAATGCAGAGTTAACGGTTAAAAAATAAAACAACTGAAACAGCAATAAATAAGAACAGTAAAATAATATGGCAACGTTATAAATAGCATTTTCAGAGATTTCCAAAAAAAAAACTTTACTGTGGCAAAGTTATTCACACATTCGGCGTTTCAAAAAGATGCTCCAAGATAAGTCAACATATATTGTACTTTTGATGTGCTTGGCTGAATTTAAATTGATTGACCCTAATGTAATCAGCAAAGCCATAATAATTTACCTCCTCAAACCCAGAAACACCCACAAAAACACAGAAAAACGTTTCTTTTCTGTGAGGTTCACACAGCCTTTTTACTGATTCACAGTCTTTTTACAAATGCAGCACTGAATATACAGTGTGGGGAAATTGCCTTCCAGCCCCTGAAAAGCTTGGACTTGCTGAAGTATGTATTTCAACTCTATTTTGGTAAGTTCCAGGCAGTTTTTCTCAGTGCAGTTACAGCTGGCCGCTTTGTAGGGTAGCTCAAATTAGTTTGGAAGGAGCCAGATATTCCAATATTGATGAATAATGTTGAATAAATGAGTGAATGAATAAAAATGAATGAATTAATACATTACTTTGCTGTAGCAGTAGTATTAACAATAAAAATAAATATTGCTACTGGTTTATTCTCTCATTTGTTTAATGGTACCCTCACATATTACACTGTAAGACGTCCATTAGAATCTGTAGGAATATACCATCTCCGTCTATTGCAGAGTTGCCATTTTTTGTTCCAGCCAATGCTCTGAAAATGGATCACTTTTCCTGTACAGTGTACTGTATGCCATAATAAAAGTTATGGCACACATTTGACCTGATACTTCTTCCATTTGCTCGCCTACTTCACAAAATAAAAATAATTAGTGATCACATATTCTTTTTGGATTTACCTCATTGCAATTGACCTATCATTTTACTGAGAGCTTCACCGAACCATAACACTGCAAACAGGAACGGTCGATATTATCAATAGACATTTGTTTGTGTCTTCCTATTGTTTCAAAGGAAACACAGAAAACACATCAATATATAGATCTTTTTATTTATTTATAGATATGCAGTGGTAATAATTATGTTTGCTACAGTATTTCACAGAGCCGCTGGCTATAGATGGGAGCTGAGGCTTTGGCAGGAGACAAATAAATAAATAAATACATAAAAAACGATCATGTCTCTGCACTCAACACATTATAACTTACTGCAACACCAATTGCAATTTCTGTGCCATTTCTGTAAACCCACATATTAGCTAAGCAGGGTGGTTTAATGTGCTCTCAGTGTGTCTGACACAGAGCTAGCTCACAAGCGCTAGATACTCGCACTTCATATTTGTCACGTAAACAGCATGTTCCGTTTAGATAGCCCGACTAAGGCCTTTTCCCAAAATAGAGCAGTTTCCAATTACGATGCAGGACATGTGCATGGTGCTGTGATGTAGGCTTTAGCACCGCAGCTCAATTAGCGTTTTTGAAAAGTCTGTTTATGGACTGTGGGGGTTATGTGCATGTGTGTACATTATGGCACCGTGTTGAACCGTGTATGTTCACAGAACATGAACTGTCGGTTGCCATGAAAACATGGGGATGAGGAAGCATACCGTGTTTTTGTTATTGTGGTAATGACGTTGATGACGTGTGTTCATTTAACACTGGTGCACACGTCCCCTGTTCAAATGGAGATCAAGGAGAGGAAACCAAGGGCAATACTGTAACCGCGGCGATCATGACCACCATTTTGTCCGCGCCCTCTGCCAGTTCCAGACCCCCATTCAGAAGTTGTAGTCCGAGACTTCCCCCCAGAGTCATCTGTCCCATCTGTGGCTGGCAGGAAGGAGTGCCACCCCACCCCCCACCCCACACACACACACACACACACACACACACACACACACACAGATTGCCAACTCTGGCAATCTGTGTGTGTGTGAACAGGTAATGGACTTCTAACCCCTAATCACTGATTAGCATGATTCATCAGACAGCAGAGGACTGCCTCTCTCTCTCTCTACCTCTCTCTCTCTCTCTACCTCTCTCTCTCTCTACCTCTCTCTCTCTCCTCCTGCCAGATGGTATCAATGCAAAATGGAGAGGGAAGAAAATCAAAGTTAAGGCTTCAGAGGACTGAGAACCAAGAAGAACGGTGGTTATCTCCTGCTGTTCAGATGACATATTCATAGGCCTCTCTCTCTCTCTCTCTCTCTCTCTCTCTCTCTCTCTCTCTCTCTCTCTCTCTCACACACACACACACACACACA
>JAODOY010002511.1:0-12108 GCA_025399855.1 Forbesichthys papilliferus
CCCCCGTGCTCTCTCTCTCTCTCTCTCTCTCTCTCTCTCTCTCTCTCTCTCTCTCTCTCTCTCTCTCTCTCTCTCTCAGTTGTTTGTTCTTGCTGTGAAATACGTGGGGAATTATTATCGATTGAGAAATTGTCTTGTTTAGGATATGTGTTCTGTTGGAATAGAAACAAGAAAGTGTTTTGTGTTTAACCTTTTTATTTTATTTTCAGATTACACAAATTTCTTCCCGTGCCTTTACTTAAATTAGGCATAGCCTAACATAATCTTAAAATATTAACAGTAAGGCTATTTTAAAAAACGAGTTAATATGGTCCATACAAAGTAGCCTATAATTAATTTAATTGTAGCAAAGAATATTTTAACTTTCTGTATTATATAAATGGTTGCATATTCATCAGCGTATATGCAATTAATAGCCTACATATATTTAGAAATTCGACATACTTCCGGCATATGTCTGAAATAAAATGTATCTTATTAAATTCTGAATTTGGGACAGACATTTAGTTCAGCTAAGCCCTAACAATATTTGCCTACATAGGCTAATTGACTTTTAAAAAAAAAAGTGTGTTCGAACACTAGAATTATATACGATTTTATTGCAGTAAAAATAGAGAGCATATACTTTTGAGGCTTGGACAAAACGCCACATGGGGTAAAATATAACTGGCGGCGTTTAACATAATATATAACAACATTCACTGTCACCAAAGACAAATACGATATAACAAAACGTCTGAGAAGTGAATTATCTCAAGGATCCACACATAAATAAAACCGTGTGACTATTCCTATTGAGAAAATAGACCCTCATTGCCATTCATGCACTAGTTTAAAACACAAGAAAAACACCCGATCGAGAGAGGCCCGGGGCATTAACGGGACAAGGGCGTGTTGGTTATGTAGCCTATTACCCGGGACACACAAAGGCCTAAATTGTTTAAAGGAGAGGTTAAATCAATCCATCACATGGGGTCGTAATGGAGAGCCAGATCCTGAAACCATATGGCCTCCAAACCGTTTTGCTGTCCTTTGTAAGCCAGGCGCTATTGTATGGACTGGCACGCGCTTGTCGCCGTATTGCGCGCTGCTGGAAACCGCCTCCGTCCCTTTGAGGTTGTCACTCCGCCACACCGCGCTCATTTGTCGCACACACGCACATACACGCACGCACACACACACTCCACAATACTTTATTGCGGTGCATGTTTACTTCAGAATGTTGTTTCTCACTTACAAGGCTAAATGGTGCGGACACGCACGGAAAAGATGGGGGGGGGGGGCTCTCAAAATGAAAGAATCTAATCTCATTTTAATTATATGCAGTAGGCCACCTACAATTGTTATGTGATATGAGCGAGTGGACAAGAGATATATTTAACTGATAAAAGAATAGAAAAAAACCGAATGTTGGCTATAAAAAGGTATTTATTTTACA
The DNA here is from genome assembly GCA_025399855.1 of Forbesichthys papilliferus. Lineage (NCBI taxonomy): Eukaryota > Metazoa > Chordata > Actinopteri > Percopsiformes > Amblyopsidae > Forbesichthys > Forbesichthys papilliferus. The sequence continues at coordinate 1,439 of JAODOY010002511.1, forward strand.
TCTGTTTGAGTAGGCCATAGTCTAAATTCCAGTTTATACATATCAACGTGTTCTGGCATACGAAGGCACTTCAATTGTATACAAACAGTTATAAATATATTAATTGTGAGTTATAACAAGCAGTTAGATATTTTGATAGTGGTTTGATTATCGCTTTAGACCAAAATGTAATATAAAAACATTTAAAAATATTGAACCTATTTGTAGAATATATTTAGAATGATGTGTGCAGCCTGTATATCCTATATGTATTTAAAGAACAAGGCCTTAGAGGGCAACACGCATCTTAAATTAAACGTGCAGTGAAATGAAGAAATCTCATTTGAAAATACAATCTGTATTACACTCTGAAGTGTGTTTGTGGGTACATTTGTGTATGGGACTATGGCTTGGTTTAAATAATATCATCATCAGATAATGACATCGGATTGTTTATATATTCATAATAATAGGCTGGTGGGAATAGTAGCCCATAGGCTAGACCTATATGTGAATATGAACAGCATATTCGTGTGACCAATGCAAACGCAGGCCTTTTTATTTTATGGCAACGCTGTGCGCAATATGTCAATTCCCCAGAAAGCAGAGTGTTTGGGATCTAAATGTCGCGTGAACCAGCACTTCACACAAAGAGGTGAAAAAAAAACAATAATAAAAAAGAACAGACAGTTATTAATCGTCCACGTCTATCTCCTCGTCCTCGTCCTCGGAGCAGCACCGGCTGCTCAGGCGACCTGCGTAGGGCGACAGCGCGGCCGTAGACGGCGACATTGGCAGCTTCTCGTGGTCGGAGGTTCCGCGGTCGAGGTTCTCGCGGGGCGGCGAGGCTGACTCCACCTCGCCGCAACACGTGCCGGGTGGCGAGGCGCCGTTTGCCGCGCATTTCTCGAGCTCGGCCAGCTTGGCAAGCTTCTCGAAGGCCACGGCGCCCACGGCCTTGGCCGACTCCACATCAGCCTTCATCTCCTCCAGGTCCCGCTTGAGCTTGGCACGCCGGTTCTGGAACCACGTGATGACCTGTGCGTTGGTCAGCCCGAGCTGCTGCGCGATCTGGTCCCGGTCAGCGGGGCTCAGGTACTTCTGGTACAGGAACCGCTTCTCCAGCTCGAAGATCTGGTGGTTGGTGAACGCCGTGCGCGACTTCCGCCGCTTTTTCGGCGCGTTTCTCTGCCCGAATAGCGTCAGACCGTCTCTTCCTGCGAGGACAACATGCGTTAATAAGCCCCACTGGTGTAGCCCTAGACTATAGGCCTTTATACACTAAAATAAAATATTCCTATCATCGATATTAATAGACAGGTTCTAAGTTAACCAACTATGCCTATACTAATCACATTAGCCTAGTACTGTACATGCTGTTGCTCTTTGCACAAATTTGGATAATTTACAAACAATATTTAGCCAGTATTTTATTAGCAGTATAGTTTATTGGACCATATCTGCTTTTTTCTGCCCTGAACAGGCTCCAACATAGCATACAGCTAATATATATATATATATATATCATCATTTTTAGACTGTATATGCCTATATATACATACATATTTTACATATGGTATATTCTAGGAAAAGTAGGCTTATTTGTCTGAAATGTCATGGATATTAAAACAGTGTTTTCTTTTCTAACATTGTAGAGTTAAAGTGGTAGGCTATGTTAATCTGCTACAGCCATTCATTCCGATAGAGAAAAAGGTGCAGCTACATAGGCTGCACACATGAAACATGTCTAAGCCTATACATATATTTTAATTTAATTTAATTTTAATTTGCAATAGTATAGCCATCAACGTGAAGCTAAAACCAAACAAAATACCGTTATGACTCACCCTCGGCCGCCTGTAGGACGCTCACTTCCAGCCCCTTGAACGTCTTGCTGGCCAGCTCCTCCAGCGCGCACAGCGGCGACGTGTGGGCGAGCAGCGCGCGGCCGCCGAGGCCGCCGCGACCCACCGAGGGCAGCTTCTCCGCGGCAGCGCAGGAGGTGGACGAGCACGAGGAGGAGGTGGAGGAGGACGAGGAGGAGGAGGAGACGCACAGGGCGTACCTCCGCTTCACCAAGGGGGGCCTGCTGAGGATGTCCTCGATGCTGAACGGCGTCAGCGGCTTGCTGGAGTTGTTGGCCGGCGGCGGCAGGTGTTCCAAGTGCCGCCGCTCCCCCGCCACCGCTACGGGGCGTTTGTCTTCGCCTCTCGAGGTCATGACGGCCTGTCCGGTCGGTGGCGAGGCGATGCGCTTACCGGTCGGTATACCGTCGATGCCGGTCGGCCTATAGGCCTTATCCCTGGGAGGGCAAGGTCAAGCGCGCACGCGTGCGTATAGGCGTATTAGAAGAAGAAGAAGGGGGACAAAAAGTTGTCTAGAAGGACGGGGAGGCTGGTAAACAAAAACCCCGCCGGATCACAGGTGCGCGTACGGCTGCATTTTGGCTGGCCTTTTGCTGCCAGGCAAAGACACCTTCCCCAGATGCCGTTAACGTCCCCCGTCTCCACGCTGCTTTCTTCTTGGGGTGGAAGGGTGGGAGCGAAGGCACGAGCCGCAAGCTCGAGCCCATCCGGTGGACGGGCGACGCACCGACTGACCGCCGCTAACGGTACCGGCGAGTCAATTACATCTCTCTCTCTCTCTCTCTCTCTCTCTCTCTCTCTCTCTCTCTCTCTCTCTCTCTCTCTCTCTATATATATATCTCCCTCTCTCTCCCTAACGCTTTCACCCTCTCACTATTTCTATTTACCCCCTGTCGCTCGTTCTCTGACTTTCTTTCTCTGTCGTGAGTGGAGACAGGCTTTGTGTATATAGTCCGTGCGCCGACGTTACAGTATAGCTCCATGAGAAGGTGCGGTAATTAGGTTTCATTGCCGGGAGGCGGAGTCAGATTAGAACAGACCCACTTAACACTTCCCTCTAAATTAGAGGATTTGTCACACACACACACACACACACACACACACACACACACACACACACACACACACACACACAACAACAACAACAAGTCAACAAGAAGCACTACATCAACGAGCGACACGTTTGTATAGCCTACACACGCACGATATGTTTACGCATGGCACAGTGAGTTAGTTGCAAGTAGGCTTACCGGTGCTCCTGTGCAATTCCTTGGGGCCTGAGCTGACTTGTGTCTGGTGGATTTGCAGTTCATAGCCTTGATACAATAGAGAGATCAGGTCTTACAACGGGTATCTCAAAAGTGGAGTAAATGCAATATTCATACCATATTCAATGTACACGTATAGCAAAGATAATTTATTTTTGGCTTTTATCCAAAGCCATTTACGATTAGCCTACAGGAATAGGCCTTCTAACCAACCAGCATTGTTAGAATGATGATAGCAGCAGGCATAATTGTACAACAAGCCTAGCTTTCTTTTATTACATTTTTTGTGCATACATATGGGTATACAATTTAGGCTTACTGTGCAACTTGAAAACATGCACGTGTTACATATGCTAAAATAAAGCATATATGTTGTAGGTCTACATGTGAGGATACGGGGGTATATGACGTGTGCCTAATACATATATAGAATCACTGGTCCCTTTGGAACACATTCTATAAAGCCTTGATTGGTTTACGGTGCAGTTATAGCCTAATTAAATTTAGTTAATAATATAATTACATTTTATGTAACCCAAACTTTCGAGAAACGGTGAATATTTACGTGTCCCCTACAGGACAATTAAAAAGATGAACGATCGCTCGTGGGAGTGACATGAAGCCATCTGCAATCACAGCTTTGAGGGGCTCCAACAAAGTGACCCGACAGGTTTGTTTGGTAATTTACGAGCGGCCTCGTCGCGCCGTGAGATCCGATTACACGGCCGGTGTTGGATCTCCTCTGACCAGGCCGCCTGCCCGCATGCACGCACGCATGTCCCATTTTTTCTTTCCATTGTCCATCCCCGGCCGGGGCAGTGATGGATCACTTCTTTATCCGTTACCACTCGTGGAAATCGAGGAACATTCCCTTTTCCACGTACTGTTGAGGCCTGAGGTCTTAATTTCACCTTAACGCGGTGTTAATGTCTTTGATGGTGCATGCTATAGCTCCACGCACACTCACACGCACACCCACAATTAAATATGAACAAATTAAGATTAGTATTTTTATTTATTTGTTATAAATTCTTATTTTTTTCATTATAATATAGACTACTGGCCTATTGATTACTTAAATCACAATTTTGACTGAAAAAAGTACTTTAAACAAAATAGTTTGGCCAAAACCTATTTTGTTATGTGCAGGCATTGGTATGTTACTTTTTAAATGTAATCCACTCCAGCTACCAGACAGAAGATTACTTTTCATTACTTTAAGATTACTTCACGCCCAAACATTGTTCTTGGAAATGCCATCCAAAGCACTTTAGTTGGCAGGTCCAACTCTTTCTATTTTTTGTGACCATTTGTAGGATTTAATTTAATTATTGATTGACTAATGAAAGGTTAATAAGAGAACAGCCAATAGTTTTATGCTTTAATTCTGCAAACTTCCCTTTTAAATGTGAAAGTAGAAGTAGTCATCTAATTTATAAAAATACATGTAATCTGATTCCACTATTTTAGTTGTTAGCTGTAACATTTATTGTGTTTTGTAATCAGTTACTTCGTAATCATGTTTAATGTTCTCATTCGAATACATAATTTCTGACATTTCTGACAAAACATTGCGTAAAATAACTGCATTACTATGGAGGTGTTATATTAAACATTTAAACAATGGTAAAACATCATTTAACTGTATGTAGGTGTTATATTAAACATTTAAACAATGGTAAAACATAACTGCATTACCATGGAGGTGTTATATAAAACATTAAAAGAATAGTAAAACATAACAACTGCATTACAATGTTGTTATAAAACAGTAAAACAATGGTTAAATAAACGAATTTTGCAGCTTTGCTTCCACTTCTGATAGGAGACTGTCGGGAATCGTTTGGACTTGTTGTCTCAGCTGGTAGTTTAACAACATGTACAGCTGGTAGTTAAACATGTACAGCTGATAGTTAAACAACACATACAGCTGGTAGTTTAACAACATGTACAGCTGGTAGTTAAACAACACATATAGCTGGTAGTTTAACAACATGTACAGCTGGTAGTTAAACAACACATATAGCTGTTAGTTAAACAACACAGCTGGTAGTTTAACAACATGTACAGCTGGTAGTTAAACAACACAGCTGGTAGTTTAACAACATGTAAACAACATGTACAGCTGGTAGTTAAACAACACGTACAGCTTGGTAGTTAACACATCTCCATTCCAGCATACAGTTAAGTTATGTTACTGTTAAAACAATTAAACAAGCAAATAAATAACAACACTAAAGGCCTATACATTGCTATGCAGTTATCACACTTCAATTTAGGGAATTTAAAGGTTCTGTGAGCAAGCAAATATTTTGGTTAAATTTAGCAAATATCTACTAAGTTCATAGCTGCCCAATCTGTGTGGGCGCTGAAAATATAATCTGGTGTTTCTACACAGCCCTGGCTCTAAATGGGATCACAAACAAGTACAGACCACCTTGGAAGCTCCGCCCCGAATATATGAGGGAGCACCCAATATGAAGGTGTTGAAACGGCCAGATGTTACAACAATCCTTCTCCAATATCCCTGACGTAACCTTTAATCACATTTTGGGCTACCGCCACATCTGATAGTGTGGCAAACAGAAACCAGATTCAAAATGGCTGCTAAACAGTATGTGACGATGACCAAAGTGCTAAATCTTCTGATCACAATTTCATAATTTAAGTGTGAGCGTAATCCCTAAATACCATGTCATAAATGAATAGTCCATTGTATGTATCCAATAGTGTCAATGTAACCAATACAGTCCATGTTACAATATGTTAAGTTGGGTTTGTGATTTCTAACGATTTATCCGTTTATTTTTGATTCCTACCTCCTTGTTGGAGCCCCTTATCTCACCCCCCCCCCCCCCTTCACACACACACGCACACACACACACATTACTCCCTCACTCCCCACACACAGGTCCATGTGAAGGACACAAAAGCCAGACCCTGCCCAGACTATACAGTGGGACAATCTCTGTTCTACTAATCACACTATGCCCCCCTACCGCCAGCTCAGAGAGAGAGAGAGAGGGGGAAGAGAGAGAGAGAGGGAGAGAAAAAGAGGGGAGAGAGAGCAAGAGAGCGAGCAGAAAGGCGACAGAGAGAACCGGAAAGGGAGAGCAAGAGAGCACACAACCTCCAGGCCCAAAGAGGTCCCACATGAGATAGGCCCCGCCCACAGGAGATAAGCCCCCCCCCCCCCATCCAAAAGAGAAGCTTTGCCCACATACAAGAAGCTCCTCCCACAAGAGATAAACCCCTCCCAGCCAGGAGAGAAGCTCCACCCACAGACAAGAAGCCCCTCCCACAAGAGAGAAGCTCCAAGACAGAAGAGAAGCTCCTCCCACAGGACATTTGGAAGGGAGAGAGGGACACTATAGCGGGATGGGGGGGCGGGGGGGATATGTTCTGTAGTAACTAATGCATACTGGGATCTTTATGAAAGGCAACGAAGGGGCCATGATAAGCAGCACGTTGTGTTTCGTTAGGAAATCCTTTTTGCTGCACTTCACATGAATAACAACGGCCATATGTAGCCTATAACTGTTCTGTTTTTAATGATTTGAGGAGTGATTCCTGCTTGGCGGCTGTGATCCGTCCCCGACACAAGGCCCAGAATGGAGGCACAGTCATGCTCTGCTGTCGTCACTGGGTGAGGAGCGTGGCCAAAGTGATTTATTCATTAGCGATGATGGAGGACAGCAGCCTGATGTCTTCATTAATGGTGACTGATGTCAGTGAGCCCTTCAACCCGTGTGCGTTCATCTCTCATAGGCTGCAGAATGTGCACGCTAAACTGCTTAAATGGTGGAAAAAGAAGAAAGAAAAAGCCGTAATGTTCAATTATTCTAATTTTTTTAGTCTGACTAAAGGAAATGACCCTTCTTGTACCTTGTAATATATTATATTGTTTATTTGTAAAATAAAAATGGTTCCTTAACTACTTCCAGAATTTTTTTTCTTTTATAAAAATGTATATTTAATGATGTATTTACAAATAAATAAATCAAAGGTTGATAGAGTATAATTTCTTGTTTGGACGCCAGTGATTCTACAGACCACAGGCTGCCTCTAGGGCAGAACACAGCTTGTTATTTGGCAAGGGTACTTAGCTTGGATCTATAAGTGATTACTAAATATTGATATAGTATAAAGTGTTAGTCGATAAAACAGAATGACTATAAATGTGACGATTATTAGACTTTTCTGGAAAGCCATCAGTACGCTATCTATGATGATGGGTGAACGGTTATGGTTGCACAGCTAATGTGGGTAAGATGTGTTTCTTGTTTCTGGTCATGATGTAACTTGATATATATTACAGAAGAATGTAAATTCGGTTTAACTGTTACATGTACAGTAACAGTTAAGGCAATGGCAATTATGCAAACAAATGTAAAGGAAAAAAAAAAGAATATATATATTTATATTTAAAAAAAAAGTTTTATGGTAAATTACCAGCAGCTGTGTTTGCAGGAACTTCACCATTAAAAAAATATGGTTGAACTCATTTTTTATATGGTGCTGTACAATAATATTTATGGTATTATGGTAAAAGGAGGATACTAGACTACCGCTAAATTTACTATAATGGTTGGAGTTTTATTCCATATTTTACTGTACAAATAAAAGAAACACTGTTCTGCCAACATGAAAATACTATAGGAATACCTGCATCAGTCCCAGTGATCTCATCCCAGATTTGTGGGTGTTGAACCTCAAAGTTCTACTGACTACTGTATTTATATTGTTTTTTTTACCATAATATCAACAGTTTTTTATTTTTATTATTGATAGGGAAACTCATGTTTCCAACAAAATGTCATAATTCAGTGCAATATAACAACTAATCAAATGCATGTGCTTAATATCACATTATTCAATAGTTTCAATGCCATGTTAAATCAAATAAATGCATTCTGGGTAATAATCTATTCAAAGTGTTAATTAAAGTCTTGGCTGTTAAATATACAGAGGATTTCCACTATAAACACTTTGACAGATGAATTTATTGTGGAATAATATATATTTAGCAGAACATAGATGCAAAAATGATTGTTTTGGCTGATTTGTATTTGGTGTTTCACTGAAGCTGTGTTAAACTTTACATTTTAAAGTTGGTCTACAGGCAAAGACGTATCATGGTTTTTCACAGTAATCCACTGACATTTTTTACAGTGCATATGTGCAATGATTTCAAATATACAACATGTTCCATATTTAATCACTTTTTCTTATGTTTTTTTAACTGACATTACGGTCAACTTCTATTCAACAAAATATGTATTCTTTGGAGATTATTTATCATTTTCTCATTGTTTGTAATAAATACATAGAAACAAGCAGTGATGTTTGTGGGGCTGTTAGGTGCCTTGACGGTCAACAATAACAAAGGCCTGAAAGTACAACAACACACATTCTATACTTAATATCTCCTGTAATGCGTCTCCTCTGCTCTCCTCTCCTCTCCCCTGCCGAGGGTCAGTTCAGGGGCGGAGATGTGTGGTTTCAGCCAGCGATCCAGTCTGTTGTTCCATAAACCGTCCAGTCACAGTCAATAGAGTGTCTCATCCAAGGTCGGACAGTTAACTACCTGCTCCCAGGCAAGTGCTTAATGACTTTTAAGAGATCATCTTAAAAGGATGTTGTTCTCTGAAAAGTAGTAGCCGCTCATTAATAACAACAAATATTGTTATTGCAGCCTGGTGCCCAGGCAGTGTGCCATTCGTCAGGGAGAAGCGCGCTATAGGAAAATCAATGTTTAATTAAAGCGGAGGTCCAGAGTGCCACTACTTAGTCTTTGACACAACTACTGGATTTGTTGGATTTCATTCTAGTCATTGTGGTTAATTCAATCTTTTTTTCGTAAAGGCCAGGGAATTATCATCTTCCTAACAACATACTGTACAGAAAACAGCCCACGTATCGCCCCCTTGTGGTGATTTTGAACAGGTTTGTTGATAGTGGGTTATGGTGGTATAGACTGGTATTACTGAGGAGGCAGATCTGCGATCTGTTGGGTGTGTTTGTATCATATTTACATCTAGATGTTGACAGCTAATATGTGGGATGGTGTGTTCATAGTGTGTGTGCGTGTGTGTGTGTGTGCGTGTGTGTGTGTGTGTGTGTGCATGTTCATGGTGTGTGTGTGTGTGTGTGTGTGCTTGTGTGTGCGTGTGTGCGTGTGTGCGTGTGCGTGCACAGCAGAATTAGCTCCGTTACAGCGGGGTGTTTCCTTGCATTAGCCCCTGTCTGTGTATTAGTGCTGGCTGAGTGGCTGTGAAAGAGAGGCCGACGCCCGTCACTCAGTGATGACTTCATTAAAACGAGCCCATGAATAATAGAGCAGTTTGGGGTCGGATGCTTGTTCTTCTTTGTTGGATTTAAACAGTAGAATGTGCATTTACATGTCAATTGTAAATGTGACGGCGATTTTCAAAATACAAACTTTATTGTGATTTGTGAGCGCCAATGGCAACAAGCAAACCGTACAGTGTTTTTATCACACCCTAGCCAAGCCGTACGGTGTCCATCACCCAGGCTTTAAATGCCACCCGCTCCTGCATTGATCTGGCGGCCGCCTCGCCGGATCAATGGGAATTAAAGAAAACCCAGGGCTAGTGGAGACCTGCGAGGTCATGACCTTCGGCGGCGATGCTGATTGGACGAAAAGGTCAGCCTGCAATTGGCTCTGTTGCCTCCCCTGGTGCCTGTGAGGAATGAAGTCTGTTGGTCCCCAAGACAGTCTCACACACACACACACACACACACACACGCACGAACACACACACACACACACACACGCACACGCACACGCACACGCACACGCACAAACACACACACACACACACGCACACACGCACACACAGACGTACAGGTGCACGCACGCACACCCCACTTATTAGCGATGGGAAATAAAACGTTACTATGAAAGTGTGCTAGCTAAAACTGTAGTCAACAAACATGCTAGCTATAGCCCCTGTGAGCCACACGTTGACCACAGCGCAGTTCAATATTAGCAACAATAATCATAATAATTAACGCCAGAGAGAATATCATTTAACAGGTTCCGACAGACGGCAATAATATACATGTATATAGGCTATGCTAATCTACATGTAGGTAGGCTTTGCTAATATACATTTATGGAGGCTATGCTAATCTACATGTATGTAGGCTATGCTAATATACATGTATGTAGGCTATGCTAATATACATGTATATAGGCTATGATAATGTGTGTGTGTATGTGTGTATGTGTGTATGTATGTGTGTGTGTGTGTGTTTGTGTGTTTACGGGGGGGGTTCTCAGGCCAGGTGGCACTTCAACGCTGGGTAATAAACTACTTGTCCAATGCAGCACAGTACACACACACACAGAGAAATAAATATCCCAACCTCCCAGATTGTTCCAAGATTTATTCCTTGGTCAAGGCAGCAGAAAATTGACTTGTTTCATGGAGGAGAGGCTATTGACACAGAGAGGGAGGGAGGGAGAGAGAGAGAGAGAGAGAGAGAGAGTGAGAGAGTGGGTGAGAGGGGGGGGCCTGTGGGTGTGAGAGAG
>JAODOY010002512.1:0-12106 GCA_025399855.1 Forbesichthys papilliferus
GGGGGATTGGGGGGGGGGGGGCGGCTGGTCGTGACTGTCAGCTGTCAGGGCCTACAACACACCTGTCAGCCCAGGGAAGGAAGGCTCTGGGACAGGCTGACTAACAATAGACTGGCTGCTAAACGGACGGCTTGTTTGGTGGTTGAACGGGCGACGCACCGACGCCATGGCGACTGGACAGGAGTCAGAGGGGAGGGGGGTGAGCGGGCAGGGAAATGCATGGAGTGCAGAGAGAGAGAGAGAGAGAGAGAGAGAGAGAGAGAGAGAGAGAGAGAGAGAGAGAAAAAGTGCGAGAGAGAGAAAAATAGAAAGATAGAGAGAGAGAGTTTGAAGAAGCTATAGTTAACAGACAAGAAGGGCGAGTAAGAGGAGGGGCAAATAGGGGGATCATAACAGAGAAATATCAATACAGCACACGGCATGCTCATCATTTGCAGCAACCCAATGTATTATTTAAAGTGTAGCTGCCCCCTAAAATGTGTTTTTTGGGGGTTTTGAGCTGTAAACCAAGAAATAGGATTGATCTGTGATGAGACACAACAACAATTCCAGTTTTTATACAAATCTGTATTTTATGGGCTACACGTCATATCCTCGTAATCTGTTAAAAATCACTTTGGCTGTTTTTCAACGGCACACTCCGTCTGCTCATACCTCATCAAATTAAAATGTTAATGGGGGGGGGTTTCCCTTTCAGCCCCCTCCCCTCACTCAGCTCCTTGACGCGTGTTTTCAAAGCTGTAGTGAGTGGAGTCAGGCTCAGAGCCTCAGAGGTTCAGGTCAACTTTAAAGCCCCAATTACAGCAGAATATTTCACGTGTTAGTCAATGTCTCTTATCCTGCTATCAGAAGACAATGGTGTCCTACTTCCGTAACCCTGGAGCGCTTTGTCCCTTCAAGTTTTCTACAACTTTTTTCTTAAATCAATTATGACAGCTAGTTACACAAGTTTTCCTTGCCCCTAAAAAAACTTTGGCTTTTTCCACACATGCGGTGATGGGCAATTCCTCCGTCCTGGCAGATTGAGGTTGAGGACAGCACTCCGCTTAACACATCGCTCTGGGACACAATTTTGAGGCAGAGGCATGGAGTACATTTGGGGCCACCCCGATGTCCTCTCTCAAATCTGCGCTGTCGGGAAAGGCACACTAACTCGTCGTGGCAGGCGGGATTGGCGGCTCACGAGTAGGCGGAAACACGTTTAAACAGAGAGAGAGAGAGAGTGTGGGAGGAGCCTACGTTCCAGTTGTTTTTGCACACGGAAAAGGAATGGGTGTTCCTTGCAGAACAGAGAGAATTGATCTAGCGCGCCCTGAGCAAGAGCGGAGATGGATGGATATTAGGGACGGTTTATTGTCTTCACTATGTGTGAGATGTAGCTAATGAAGACCTCGAAATAAAGCACCTGCCGATGCTAACAAGATGTTTCACTGTCAAGCCGAGGCTTGAGTGTTAGAAGATTTAGTGACACAATCTTGGCACTCGCTCTCCAAATGAAGATGAGAGTTGGTATGCTCTTGCTCTGCACGGGAAGCGTTAATAACACATTTGGCTCCTTAACCAGGCGATATTGACTTATGATGAATACTAATGAAAATGAATGGCTATTTGTGAATACAGGCAGAGTGGTGAAAGGGTAATTAAACATCTCTGAAACTGAAACAGAGGGAATCTTAACGGAGTCATTAGTTCATTATTGGAGCAGGTTCTCTTTAAAGCAATAGTGGATTGTCAAATTATACATTTTTAAATCACTGGTGTAAACCACTAAGTAACACCAGTGATTTAAATATTGATAAAGTGTGACAATATTTAAACATTTCACAGTTTGGCAGTGAAATATCAAAAATATTTAAAGAGACATGATAACGTTCAATCTATTTTAGTGGGTAAAACAAGGAAATACAATCTTAGGACAAAAATAAGAAAATATATGAACACAGCATTGGACTATTTCTGTGTTGGAATAAATCAAAGCCATGCATTTGAATTCCAAGAGAAAATCTCCGTGTTTGCATTACACTGTATACATGGAGAATGCAATACATGCTGTCTCTAAAAACAGCCTGCAGTAAAGTCACCTGAAATTCACTATCTAAGTGTCTGTCCATGTTGGGAATTAAGAAAACATCAATGCCGTTAGGCCAACATTCTGCACGTATGACGGGTACATTACCGGGACGACGCTGTACTCACTTCTGAAATATCTTGGCCCGTTTGTCACTTGAGAAATTTTCCAGCTGCAATGATTCCTGGGTAAGATAAGCCACAGCCAAGTGAAAGTAATTGTTCCACAGCTGAAGGAAAGAGCGTGGAAAAAACAAAGTGAATAAAAGACGCACTGAAATCTAGAGAGGTTTAAGAATAAGTACGACTGACTGATTTGAATCAAAACAAAAACCACTGGAAGCAGAAATGATCATGATACATTGTGACCTCATGAACCCATTTGAAAGGTCAAACGTGCTAATGGAAACCTGAAAATATTAGCATTCTTCTATTATATAATTTACATTATACACATATTTCAATGTTCTTGGCCAAGTCAGACAAAATAAATTAGAGTAACGTTGGTAAATTTACAATCACATCCCATTGGTATACAAGTTCTGAAAATATGCATTGGCAAAATACACACATATACAGTACACACGTTTGTCTAGTCAAAAGATCTGTATGATTTTAGACATTAACTGAATAACTAAAAAGAGTAATTCCATCCAGCATAGCTTCAATTGAAAGGAAACACATACCATAACTTTAACAAATCCTTCCTTCTAGGGCCTTACAAGTTGGTGGAAATAATAAAAACGTTGTAGTATAATTGTTATCTATATTAGCATTCTTTCATGTGACATGTTTTAAAAGTAAGCAGAAGGACCTGTGATATTCCAGAGAGCAGATTAAAATATTTAGGAATGCAAATGATATAGCCAGCCATTACGGAGTAATTTATGTTCCCACTCAACAATTTTTATGCTAATCCTTTTTACGAATCCTTTTTCCTTAGCCAGAAGAACTGGCTCACTCGGAAGTTGTAAAATAACAGCAACACTGTCTGCAGCAATGTAACACTGCAGGGGATACAGCAGGCTGGCTGGTTGGAAAATGCTACCTGTTCACACTGTTAGCTTAACTACCGTTTGGCACGCTCTATAGTTTAACTCAGAAGGACCTAGTTCTCTGATTGGACTGCCACTCAAACGTTCTACCTTGTAAATCTGTGCAACCTGGACAGATAACTCACAAACAAGTATTTTGGAGGGAGGAATGGGATTTTTGGGCATGACTTTCATCACACATACCTGCAGCTCAAAGTTAGTTTGATCCAGGAATTTCTTGTTCAACACTACTGCATACTGATTGATGGCTCTGAGGAACACTCTGGAAAGATAAGAGATGTGTTTAATCTTATGGATGAAATGAGACAATTGTTCACAATTAAGTATTTACCTACTATTGCTTGGTTAATAATTGCGAGCATTAAAAGGTCCACTCATCGATTATGTTCTAGCACCCAGAGGAACTCAAAATGTCCACACCTCAATTCAAAGTCTATGATTTAAAAACAAAACTATACGCAAGTGTGCATGCTTCTGTAGAGGCAGGGAAGCGGGGAGTAGAGAGGAACGCAAGCCAGTCAGGTTAGAGAGGACATGCGCTCACTGTTTACAATAAGAACAATGTGTTGCAACACTGGTTTTCCTAGACAAAAACTAACTGAGGAGCGAACTTTTAAAACATAGCCAAGTTCTTCTTGATCAAAAGAAAAAGCCACAATTCCACCAAGTTCAGTTCAAAGTCAGTACAGTTGAAATGTTCACAGAAATTAAGACCTCTCAAGCAACTCGGGCTGTTGGATGGCAGAATATTCAGACATCACGCCTCATATGATTAGCATCCTGTGACAGATCACAAGCTTAATGAGCGGAAGATAAACTACTTCAGCATGAATACAGAAAACCTGCAGTGTTGAAGCGCTGCAACAGAAAGGACTCATGCTAATTGGGGAAAAAATGTCATCCACTTTTATAGGCAATAAACACTGGTATTTTTAACCTTGTAATTGTGTAATCCCTCTCACAGCAGGCATATTTGTAACCAGTATTATTTTTTTTAATTATACATTTAGTTTTACATATTGCTGACAAAAATTTAAATGGTCCCAGATTCCTCTCTGATGGTGACATGTTCACAAAAGTAGTGCTAAATTACCAATATCCTACTTATGGTTACAAAAACTGTGTATGTTTAGTAAAAACATTGTCAGACTTTGTATAGGAATGAATGTTAGTTTAATACATCAAATGGCATGAATCTGTAACAGTGAGAGTCATTATTGTACAGACAAACACATACCTATTTCCGTAAATATCATATACTCTAGAGGCAGAAAACAAAATCTAAACACCGTATGCTTAAAAACGTACTGCAGAGATGCTGTGCATTATCTAATAAGCCACTTTGCTTTCATCCAAATCCTAGCTGCACTGGTTTCTTGTTGTGCCTCATTCAGCAGTCAGTGAACAAAGCTCGCAGCATTCGCCACACAGCTGCTGGAAAATAAACAAACTCCGTCACAACCGACAGCCCGAGGCAGTATATCAAGACGCATCTGAATACACGGTGAACAATGGCAAGGTGAAGCAAGGACAACCGCTCTGCCTGCTCATGCGCGGGTAATACAGTGGAATACATCGTAAGTCTGGTATAATTGACCCTGACACTCTTCACAAAAATAGGCCGAAATTAAGACCCTGTGTCTAGGTTTCACTGTAGCCATTTCCAGCACGGCCACACATGGTCAATGTGGACGGCATTTATATACTGTAGGGTTGCGCTTTTCCAACCTACCGGCCACTCAGATGACTACCTGACTGCCTGAGTGACCCATTCACCCATTCACACGCACATTCACACACCAATAGTGGTGTCAGCCTTGCAGGCTGCCAACTCACCACCTGGAGGGAGCAGGACACTTCGAGGCTTGGCCAGGAGGCAACGGAATTTCAACCAGCAACTTTCCCTACCCAATGGACAGCATTTATATAGCACTTTTCCAACTGTCCGGCCTCTTAAAGCAATGTACAGTACAGCCTCACATTTACCCATTCACACACAGACCACCTACATGGGAGCAGATAGAGGTTAGGGGTCTTGTCGGCGGGATTCGAAAACACTGACTTCTGGATCACCTGTCGCCCTGCGCTTTACCCACTGTGCCACCGGCACCAACAATTAATGGGAAGTCTCTCATTTATTTATTCAAGTATTCCCAGTAGGCCTCCTCCAGCCCGCCTTCCTTCCCTTCCAGTAGAGTGGAGCCAGGGCTCAGGTGTAGAGGCTTGGGGGATTCCCAGGCTGCCCTGGCTAACCAACCTTCAGCAGGAATAGCCATCAGTCGGGCGCCGAGGGGTCCGCTACATTTTAACGGCGTGCAATATTCATGTCCAACATTTATCTCCCCTCGCTACCTGAGGCCCGGCACGCGTTAACATACTAAGGATCACCTTAGTCATTATCTGGGAAAGGTTAACCGCCACCTCGGCACCTCCTGGGCCATTAGAAGGCCATTACTTTGGCTCTCTCTGGCTGAAGAGTGGGAGATTCTCTAGCGACCCCTCCCCCGACCCCCTCCTCCCTTAGGCACTCAGTCAGCCTATTACCAACAGGCTAACAAACCCCCCCACCCCACACCTCCAGCCCCCACCTCCTCCAGCCCCTCACATCTCAGTCAATTTTCTGCAGCTGTGAGCATGCCAATATAGTTGATACGCTTAACGCCGGGGCTAATGGTGAAATGTGTTTCCATACACTGCACCTGTCTGTTGAGAAATACCACCGCTCCCGCACGCATGGTCCATCGTCTGCCCACCTGGGCGGCCACAGGCCTCCCCCCCTCAGCCGCGCACATCTGCATGGGGGAACAAAGAGTCCCCACTCCCCCTATCGAGCGATTCACCTTCAGGTGGGAGAGGATGGTTTCGGCTGGACACAAACGCCAACATCACACAGGTAGTCAACAAGGTGCTTGGCTTTTACAGTTACCACTGCAGGGAATTCGGGCAAATCAATACCATTCACCGCTCCACACTGAACATGAGGGGTGAAATACTTTCCAATGCTGGCAGTCCCCTCCCCCTCTCATGCCACTTTAAAATGGCCGCGCTGGTCTCCTGTGGCCTGTACTGTTACGACTGATCCATACGGTATGTCTGAGCCGTAGTGGAGCAGAGCAAATGCCACACAGGGTGCTGTGTGTGTACTGACCTGAGATTCCTCTCATGAAGAGCTGTATTAACGCTCAACATGCAATGCCACGTTGCGCCGGACGTCATTCATGTCAATGAAGACCGTCTCGACGGACTGGAGTCGGAAGGCCTCCCCTAGCGGCTGAAGTCTCCGTTAGGAAATGGCTCCGTCATACTTTGACATTTTTCATACTGCTCCGTTCACATAACCGGAAATTAGCAAGTTGCAGCAAAAACATCGAAACGTGGTAGTAAATCACCGATTCCTACATAAATGTTTCATTTCAGCAATACATGACAACGTGAACACTATTTTACACTATTGTACCATTTAAAAATAGGCCTACTAAAATGTTTACTGTGAATTATTAAATGTGTAG
Organism: Forbesichthys papilliferus; assembly: GCA_025399855.1. Taxonomy (NCBI): domain Eukaryota; kingdom Metazoa; phylum Chordata; class Actinopteri; order Percopsiformes; family Amblyopsidae; genus Forbesichthys; species Forbesichthys papilliferus. Next base: position 6,632 of record JAODOY010002512.1, read on the forward strand.
CTACAATCCATAACCAAGCATTGTTTCAAATACCTGATCATGATAACAATGAGCAGTTTTATCAAAGTGCTTACACAGAGAGGCCACGAGACCTACATCTTCGTGCGTTGCTGCAATGACTACTTCGCCGCCTCAAGTAGCGGAACGAGAGTGCTCTGTGCCGTATGACGTACGTTGCCATGTGAACAAGGCGTTAGTGCAATCTCATGTTGCAGACCACAGTGATCTCTGCACAGCAGTGTGCATGTACTGCACTCAGACACATAAGGGGCTTTAGCCAACACACAGGAGTGGTGCCTCTATGAGCTCAGCCATTAGAGGTACTGTATAGTATTGCTACCGCAAGCTAATTGTAAGCTAATACACTCTTTGTCAAGTTCACCAAATATCTCCTCGCATTTCGCTATGTTACCGTTCTCTGTGCGTGTTGATACAATAATTTGTTTCTTCTACACAGTCCTGGCTCCGTAAATGGGGACATAAATAATGTTCCAAACATCGCTCAGAACAACAAAGCCGCTTTGCTTCACAATGTGTTTCGATGTGTGGGGCAGCGCTGCAGAGGGATATTTTTTTGATTTGAGCTCGAAGTTAGGAAGCATTCTGGAGAGTGACTAACCCTGCCTTTATTTAGAGTGAAGACCTTAACCAGCGAATGATGAAAATAGTATATGGCCTTCCTCTTTGTCAGAGAAGGCCCTGAATAATACTCTGATAATAGCAAGAAAAAGAAAAAAATAGATTTTGGGATGTTAGGATAATTCCTTGATTTAATGAATTGGGATGCTTTCTCAAACCCACAACCATTCATTAGGAATAATATGAGAACTCTAAATGTGATTGTGTTATTACCTTGTATTATGCTATTACTGTTTGAACAGTGTTTCAATGGCGAATAAATATTATGCATGTTTATAGATTCATTGCTGTCTTAATGTAGTGCAAATGCCAGAGGTTTAATGGTTGGCTGGTTTGCTGCATTATCTAAGCATTATGATGCACCGGGAAAAGTGCTCAGCCACATAGGGAATATTAAAACAAAGTCCTGCTTTACACAGGTTCATTAGGTAGGTTCATTACAACAAGCAATAGTTAATTACTGGGTGATTAACGAAACTGCTCTTAACATAATCAAATGGATGCCAAACAAGTGTAGTGATTGCTTTCTAGGTCTTATTGTGCCATATTTCTGGGAAGGCTTTTAAAAGTAGGAAAACCTCAAATATAATTATATATGTATATACTACACACTCACCCATGCCCACACACACAGACACACACACAGGTTGTTTTACGATGCAGTTTAATCCAAAGTTCAGCAAGAAAATCAAGGTTGTTTTAACCATTTCCAGAAAATCGCTTGTGTTGGCTGGTTCTTTCTTATGACACTAAGTCTCCGTAATTAGGCAGTGCTATAACCTCGCTTTGTGTAACTTTAAGCCACTGAGATGTGTTTGAACAGACTATCATTATGATAAATAATGCTCCTTAAAACAGGTTGTCAGAAAATGTTTTCATTATTACAGATGCACGGATGTACTCAAACACATTTCCCCCGGCCATGAATACACAGATGATTTTCTTTTTATACACTTGCATATTTTTCTGCAGTAAACTTCACACGGCACATTGTTGAGATCCCCAAACACAGAGGGTATAGCATATGCTAATGTGCCATATCAGCGGATCATACTTGCTAATTGAGTTTAGAGAGCATCCCGGATTATGATCACAACCCATTTGCATGTAAAACGATGGATAGCTGGTGCACACAATGATAAGGCAAGGTCAAACTCCTTCATCACAAGACCAGTTTATTAAAATAGATTACCTTCATTTCAGGTGTCTGATCGGATCTTCCAACAATTAATCTGTCAAACAAAAAGACGCACCGCAATGCTCGTCCAGCATTTTAAACCAAACAGTTTATACGAGAAATTTACACGGCTTTCACATATATGCAGACAGTAAATTGTTACACAAATAAAACATTATCAATATGATTCATTGTCATGAATATGTCTCCAAATAATGCGGCAACGTAAAAAGGAATAGCTAAAGAGTATACTGTGGTTATAACAAGGTCTAGCAGTGGTTAGTGAAGGACTAAACTAACCTCAGTAGGCCTCTGCTCTACAACTGTGAAATTGGCAATTGATGATGGAAGCCGAGCAAAAGAACACTTCGCATTTGCAGGATAAGGAATTTAGACAATGTATTGGAGACACTGAACAAACTGGGGCTCACTCTTCCTGGAAAATAGTTGATAAAATACTGTATTGTAGGTACTGTACGTGGATGCTCATGGATATTGAACATCTGTACTGCATGATAAACATGATGCTTTGGCAGAGACTGCGAAGTCAGGCATAAAATGCAGCGGAATCGTGTGTGAAGTCCGCCGCAGTGCTGTGATGCTCTGCTGACCGCTGATGGAGGTTCACTTTCACCAGACGACCCCCGAGGGAAAGGAGAGGCTCAGAGCAGGGGCTCAAACAGCGGTGCCGGTCTCAAAGGCACCCCAGCAAGTCACATACTTGCTGACGCAGGGCCTACACACTACAGTACATCCCCGGACCAACGGTTGGAATGGAGGTCTCTCTGCTCACTATGGCTCGGTGAAGCCCGACATTAACTTCAGAAAGATCATAGCCAATGTTCTAATACCTCCACGGACCCTTTTCCAGAGGCTAACTTATAGGGCGAGATCACAGCTGCTGAAGCACGCAAGTCCCCAAGACAGTATAGGAACTTGTTCGGATAAACTAATACAGAAATGTACGTTTCTTAGCCAAATTCTACACAGACATGCTCTTCTTTGAACTCACAGGCTCTCAGAGTTGGTGAGTGAGAACAAAACACACACCAACTCTAAAGAGTATATGTAAACTCTATGAGTAATACTAAATATTTGCATGTACTGTAGGTTGATTCGAAAGGATTCCTTGTTCAGTGGACGCGAAGCAAGAGCTGCTATCTATACCCCACGGGGCGGGTCAAGGGCGCAGTTTTGACCTCTCAGCCTTTGTTTCGTTTTTTTGATTGGATTACCATGAGCACACCATCACTACCATAAGAAATAGATTGCCGACATACAGTATACTCACTCTAAAGGTCTCTCTCTCTCCCTGACACACCTGAAACACCAATCCCTGTACGTGATTCTATCACTAATCATGCTGCTAAAACCACAATAATCATAGGGTTTCTGTGCAATGCAGCTTTTAATGTTAAAGTAGGATTGTACTTTACAGTGTAACTTTCCAGCTCTACTGTACTATTCTCTATTCTAACCTAGCTACTGCATCAAGTAAGCTATGCCCTTCCATCTACTGTATGTGCAAACTCACGTGGTACATAAATCAGATACCAATGTTGTATTCTTGTTCAAGCAGAATAACCAATCAGGTGTTTAGCATACAAGGAAGACCACATAGAACATCACATTACTGATGAAAAACAGGACTGACAAAAGCCCTGAAACCCCCCCACACACACACCCCTCCTTCACTGCAATATAACTGGCTGATGTAACAGTACCTGGCCATAAAGAACAATATAATTCCAAATGAGAAAGAAATCCATTAGATAATTCAGATTTTCATTACCGTGTTACAATTGTTCAAAGCTACGCTGAGAACTGAATATATGAATCCACAATCTATCAATCAATTGGAGTGTGCACATGCCCACACACAGTGCTAAAAAGAAGCCCGGAAAAACAATTCAATCCAATCCAAAATGAAAGGGCACATTTTAGACTGACATGCTCTTCTTTAATAAAGCTGGTCCAGAACAAGTCTGGCGGTACTAGATTTCCCAATGCAGGAACACGGTGTGCACAATATATCGACTCAGTATCATTTATCGCAATATTACGTTGCGTAATATCATATCGAAAATGCTGCAGGTAGTGCAATATTCAGTTCATTTTGTGGAGAGATGCGTCTGTCGGCTGTTTGGCTTAGTTGTGTTTGATTCAGACAGAAAAGTTAGATGTGTGCCTGGGGACATAATAGAGATCGAAGAATGCCTCCTCGGTAGCGTGGAACTACTGTTGTTGTACAGTCCAATATGACTGACAGTTAAAAACGTGTTTTGATATGTTCTATATCTGTATATCTATTTTGCTGCATTTTGCTGCACATTGGTTGTTTTTACTTATGTTTAAAAATATCGAAATTAATATCAAAATTGCAATTTTCACGATCAATATCAAATGATTTGGTTTTACCAATGTCGTGCAACCCTAGGGACACGCTGACACACACAGCTTCACTGACATGGTTGCCTCTTCACCCTTGCCTTCAAGACCTGCCCTGCAGGTGCTGATAAATCAGGGGAAGCATTCTAGCCAACAGCCAACCATACTCAGAAAACGTACTAATGAGTCAGTGTGGGATTGATGGCATGGGCTACGGAGCCAAACATCAGCCACACCAGCTTTCATCTTATCTTCTGCCATGCTGGGCATGCAGAGTGCCTCCGATTCATCTTCCAAACTATTCTTACACCCACTATAATTAGTGTCAAGATAAACTGGATTAAGAATTCATTTGTTGCAATTCCCGGTTTTAGGAAGGTTTTAGCGTTACCGTCGCGATATTTAACTTAAAAGTGGTCCTACTCAAGGAAAATGTTTGAGCTTTATTTCAGAAAGGTATTTGTTGGTGGATGGATCATGTGTGCATGAGCTGCATTCCAAAAAATGAATCCATTTTCAAATACATTTGATACAATGATACTGTATAATAAAAATTACATTCGGTAATACAACATGATGGTTAATTTATATTATACTGATTGGGGGGCACCAAGTTAAATTTACCCTAAAACAGTAAGGAATATATAAAATATATCTACATCCTAATTCAGGTGCTAATACAGCAAATTAACATTATTTGAAGTTGTTCTTTCAATGTCAGAATAAAATTACAATCAAATCATAGGTCTGTTCAGGTAGGTTTTTAAAGTGTTTAGCTTTAAGACTGTGTGGGAACATAATTACAATGAACAATTTGTAAACTGAGGCTCATGATTGCAATTAGTATGCAGTGATTCAGCAAATCATAGGCCATAAGGGTGACGCACACACAGCTCCTTAAAAGTTAGCTGCCCAGAGCTGGTGAGCATATTTAGCTGACTATACAAATCAGGCAACAGCTGTTGTCTCATTAAAAAAAAGTGGTACGAGGAACTTCCTCCCAGCTACAAAACGGTGAGTAGAGTGCTTGAACAAATCCATCATCCTGTGTATTTAAATTTGCACCCAATCAAGATTTACGTATACAGTACCGGTATATGTAAATGGCACTTAGACCAAAAGCAAGTAGAATGTTCCATACAATATAAGAACCAAGATTATGTAGGGAATATTGCCATGCTTGCACAGAAGTTGAGTTAACCCTCGCACTGTCCTAAGGCATTTCAGCAGACTAGCAGCAGAGGGAGCAAACCGCGGAATGTCATATGTCC
>JAODOY010002513.1:0-12105 GCA_025399855.1 Forbesichthys papilliferus
CTCCTCCCAGCTGGATGTGCCTGGAACACCTCCCAAGGGAGGCGCCCAGGAGGCATCCTTACTAGATGCCCGTACCAACTCATCTGGCTCCTTTCGACGCAAAGGAACAGCGGCTCTACTCCAGGTTCCTCATGAATATCTGAGCTTCTCACCCTATCTCTAAGGGAGACGCCAGCCACCCTTCTGAGAAAACCCATTTCGGCCACTTGTACCCGTGATCTTGTTCTTTCGGTCATGACCATAGGTGAGGGTAAGAACGAAAATTGCCCGGAACATCAAGCGGGAGATTTTATAAGACAATTTTACAAAATTCGGTCTGTCTCAACATATTCATTGCCATTATCCAAGGCAAGGAAAAATGTCTAATTATTCAGGAATCAAATACTAGTCTATTTTATTTTTTCTTGTGAAAAAAATAATTAAAAAAAAGAAATAGAAGTATATAAATATTTAAACACAGCGAGGAAAGCTACAATTGGCCAGCAATTGTAAAAAGAGAGGGACAAAACAAAGCAACCCCCTATACGTTTAAACGTGGCTTATTGGTGGAAAATGGACACATAACGGCAGTTAATTGCCAAGAGTTTGTTAAATACAATTAACTGATGTGAGTTTGAGTATAGGCAAAAAAACCTCAATATATCCCTTCTTACCAGGCCTGCAAACTGATTTATTTATTGATGACCACGTATCATATAACCTAGCCAGACACAACCCTTTTGTTAGGGTTATCCTAGTTTGCCACAGAATGTCACGGTGAAGGTCCGAATATTTTCGACCAGAGGAACATTTGTCAAGCTAGTTTGTGACTCTGAAAGGGTCATCTTAAAACTACTTCTTGATATCATCTGAAATAATATAAAACCTAATAAAGTCTAGCATGTTCCTTGTGTAGAGTAAGTACACGGTATACATTACTATACTGTGTACACATGGAAATCACTACGTTGCACTTTACAGCAAGCTTTAGCTTTCTGTGGCATGTCTGTAGAACCTGAAAAATAAATCTTAACTCTTCAAATTTTGGAAACATTGGCAAGTATTGATGAAAATGTCCATACATATGCTTCCAAATGCAAATAGATTTTGCAAATTGGTTACACAGCTTAATACTGCATACTCACAACACACTTAGTACAAAAACACCAATATAAAGTTCTGACCCAGACCTGAATTAAACTAGTGGGCAAACTGGCACTTCCCAGTGAAGCTTGTAAGTAAAGGCACCACATTTGTGTTTCACTATATCAGTGAGTGCTTATATTTCTACACCGTTGTCAAAATAGAATTCAACTTGGCAAACCCTCCTCCGTGTAACTTCCCAATGTTAATTCTTTCCACTGACATTCTCTATGAAATAACGCCTCTTTTGTCGTGAGTGTAAAAAGTATCACTTAAATCGATCATCAAAAGAATCTTCTAATGTGTATACAAATCTGAATAACTCCAGTTTGCAGATTACATTTTTTGTAGTGTTTAAGAAAAATCCAGCATTGCTGGTCACCAGCATAAGGTATGTTTTGCATGCTGGAACCAGCATGGAATGCTGGTTGCTGTTACCCCAGCAACCCATGCTGTTTTATGGTGTACCAGTATCCCATGCTGGTTGCTGGTGTGCTAGTATACCAGATAGACCAGCACTAACCAGTTTGAACCAGCCTGGACCAGCATGGAATTCATGCTGGTTTATGGTGGACTTTTTTGCAGGGAGGTTACTTTTTAAATGTAATCTGTTACAGTTACTAGTTACAACTAAAATTATATTATTTATATACATAATTTGAATCTGAATCTGAAATGCCATCAAAAGCAATTTAATGCGTTGGCACTTGGCGGTGCCAAATCTATACATTTTCATGACAGTTTAGGGGATCTGATACGGGGATCAGATTAAAGTACAATTTAATTTAAATTATTGACTGTCATTAATGAAATATTATTAAGAAAACAACTGATTGTTTTATGCATTTTCTTTTCAGCAAACTTCCTGTTTAAATTTGAAAGTAGTCCTAGATGTAATTTTCTAATTTTTTTTTTGTGTATTTTAGCTGGTAACTGTAGTGGATTACATCTTTTCTTGTAACTAGTTACAAGTAAGTGATTACATGTAAATAGTTACTTCCCAACCCTGAAGATAAAATATATTTACATTTAGCTAAATTCATTTAAGTTGCATTGGGTAACTTAAATTGTACCTGGTCACACGATGTAGCTGCACTGTCATTATTTTGACTTTCAGCTGATGTTAAAATTTTCTTTCCACTCTACATGCAGAATTCACTTTGGGTGTTAATTAGTCAATAGTGGTGAGGTCGCGCCTGCTATCACAGATGCCTCTTCTTTATACATACTTAGATATCACATCCTGTATGTATAGCCTACTAGCAATTAGACAGACATGTTACATTGACGGTTTCACTTGGGCTTGTCGAGACAATATTAATAAGAATTTAACATAAGTATTGTACCATTAACGTTATCCTTTGCAACTTTAAATCTGGACAGATGACATTACAACAACATTTCCATCATAAAGCACTCACTTGACTTGTTTACACTTCAATTGTTTAGCATTAAGTACAGTTTGTGTACTTAATGAACAGTTCTTTCATGCAGAGCAACAGTTTCCATAGTGCATGTTAGCAGGGATACAGATGTTAAGGTTGGATATTCTCCTGTAGACAAAATTGAAGGTCTGAGCATGTGGGCGACTGTGAATCTCGGCTTTGATTCGCTGAGGGTGCGTGTCTGAGGCAAGCTGCTGACTGGTTTCCTTGGTGAGGAGGAATAATGCATAATTCTCTGGGTCAGAGACCTTGAATTTGAAAGCGCAGAGGGAGCACACTTCTTCTGTGGTACAGTACGGGTGAACGACCAATGTTTTAGCTGTGCAGCCTGTCTCCACTTCCTGTAGGGCTACGCGCAGATAATTCTGTTGAGAAGAACAAAGACACAAGAGTGTAGTTGGGCCCTTTTGTGCTGTACCTATTAACACAATGACACGCTTGATCAGACACATCTAAAATAGATGAGAATATACCACATTAAAGAAAATTACAAGATACAAAACAAATAAGTTGTTTAAGTGAAACCGTTTGGAGAGGCGAAACACATTGACATACAGAATATGTTAGTGATAGAATGCTGGTAAAGGAATAACATTAGACAATACTATGCAATTGTCAGATATTCCTCTAGGGGGCACTTTCTAACAAGACAAAACTATTAGTGGTACAGTGTCTGAAGACATGAACATTAGCACATAAGTTGATATCAGCATCAACGATACATGCAAAAGCAGCATTATTGCATTGAAACTCAAAAGGATGGAAACAGTCCATGAATGTGTTAATAACAAGTACACTTGCAGAAATACTGTAGGCAATGAGTGTGCTCTGCGGCAGAAAGGAAACAGACCAAAAACTGTTTTCTGGTGTTTTTTCAACAGAGCATCCAACATTGGAGTCAGGTGAAGCGCTTATCATGCACTTATTTTTAGTTTCCAAAAAGGTACATTTTTTTAAATTTGGCTGTAATTGGAACACATTAAACTCACTGCCTGGGTAGGTCAGGGTGGATTCAGGTCAGGTGTGATACCTGGAAATCGTCCACAGAGGGCGCTGATCGCTGCGTGGTTCGACGGCGATGCCACTGATGGAGGGTGTTCCTAGCCTCGGAACTCAAGACCCGGGCAGCCTGCTCCTCCTGGAAGTTTTTGATTAGCGCCATGGCTCCATAGGCACTGGTCAGATAGTATCCCCCTAGAGGAATATGAATCAGAAGAGAAAAGATGGAAATAAGAGATGAAAGTTGAGTGTTAAGAGACGATAAGAGATCAAGAGGGGCGTTTGGAACACGTTAGGAAGTTACAATGCACTCATGGAGATTAAATACTTTTATTTAAACAGAGTACATTTATAAATATTGCTTGATGACACGTTGAAAAGTGCTTTGTTTTTTTATTTATGTTTTTAATGTTTTTATGAGGCAAGGCACTAGCCTTGTGAACATTTTCCAACTTCCCACTTGAATTTCCTACTGGGAAACATTGACAACATTTCCTTCCATACACTTTCTGTGAAAGGAGCAACAGACCGTTAAAGTAAATAACTTTCAGATAAACCAAATGTATGTTCTGCAAAAAGCTACATTTATTATAGGTTTCATTTTACATTTCATAAGATTATTTAGATTGTATAATGTAGAACAAAATGTAGAACAAAATATTTAATCTATAAATTAGTCAAATATTAAATATAAATAACTAACCTATAGCCTAACTAGCAATATAGCCTAGGGCTTTTTGTTATGTATATTTCATTAATTGTATAGTTTGAATTATTTTTATCTTGATTAATTATCACTGTAAACCGTACATTTTATTATCATTGTGAATTGCGACCTCTTGATATTATACATTAGATATATAGATATTATGAAGTGGTAATCTTCATAATAATTAATGAATGCATCTTTTAATTATTATTTTTAACTGACTAGACACCAGGCCTAAGGCACACCTGTGCAATACTCGTGCGGTCTGATCTACATCTTGATGTGCCACACCTGTGAGGTGGATGGATTATCTCTGCAAAGGAGATAACTAACACAGAATAGAAAGATTTGTGAACAATATTTGAGAGGAATAGGCCTTTTTTGTACATAGAGAAAGTATTAGATCTTTGAGTTCAGATGATGAATGGGGGCAAAAACAAAAGTGTTGAGTTTATAATTTTGTTCAGTGTATACTGAAATAAAATGACATGGATTCGGGTTCTAACACACATCGCTGGACAGGAGGAAGCTATAGTCAGCGCCAGACATCATACTCTCCGACAAACCTTCAACAGGGGGAACCTACCCTCTCCATGCAGCAGGGATGGGTCCAGTAGCTCCATCATGTACTGAATCTCTGTGTCCAGTTGAGGCAAGTCACACTGAGCCACCACATAGGTCAGCATGGGCAGGAAGTCATCAGCGCCATACATCCTCCCTGAACACAAGAGTGGGAGGGGAATTATGGGGAATTATTTGGGGGATGGTGTTACAAGAGAAACATCAATGTGCGTTCATATATATCAATACGTTCATACTGACGTGCATTCCTGGCTTGCCCATCACACATAAATGCACACATGGAGTTTTTGCCGGACTGCGTCGCAGCGGGACCGGCCAATATGAGCAAATGTCGCTATTGACTGACTGACCAACCTTGTTAAAAAAAACACTACATTCTAAACAGTAGGTGGTGGTAATGCACCGTGTAGACAGTAGGTGGCAGTATAATGCACCACATGCCACATCCATGCAACAACAACAGATTATTGCACACTTTAAAACCCATACTGGTATTGGCCTATAGTTACGGCTCGTGCCTGCGGCTGGCTGAAAAGGCTTGCCTATTTTTACTTGTTTTTCCTAATTTCCTATGAACACACATGCACACGCACACTGCAAATGTGCATACAGTACCTGAGTTATCCTGCATGATGGTGTAGATTAGTTTACACACTCGAAGCAGCAGAGACACCTTCTTCTCAGGCGAGTACATCTTTCTCATGTTTAGGAACTTCTGGCGGATCTTCTCAATGGCCACAGGGTCAGGGGGCATGGCGCCGTCCACACCTAGCTCCTGGGGCTTCTTGGCTTTGGCCAGAGCCAGGTTCTCCTGCAGTTGTTGCCAAGCCCCACTGCTCACCTGGACATGAGCAAAGACACACGTATGGCCATGAAGGAATGAACAACATCCACTCGTATTTGTATTTATTTATTGCATGCTTGAGATAACATGGCGCTACACATTTTAACCAGAGAGAATGGAATTTAACAGAGAGGGTTCAAAGAACGAGGATCACACAACCAATGCTGTTTGATGAACAGAGCCTAACTAATGCACTGAATGCACTGATATTATTGGCCGATAATAACACATATTGTCATATCATGTGTAAATATTTACCATTTAATGTTAACTTACTGGTTAATACTACTTAGTATAGTATTTTTATATAGTGAGAAAAAGCTGTGTAATATTGTTATTGTCTAGCTTCAAGATACATGATCCTGAAGCTAGACAATAACAATATTTCACGGATGTGCGCTCAGATTTGTGCAAATTACGTATTCCCAAATACTGACGCTGGCATCGATATTTGCTACATTCTCTATTCAGTCCAAATATCTTCTTAAGGCAAATCAGAGTCCTATCGCTCACCTGGAAGTCGTGTAAGGCTCCCTCTACCACGCTCTTCAAAGGCTTTAGTACGCACTTGTGCATGGCCTTCTCCAGCACCTGGTCTGTGAAGGTGAAATTGTAACACACGTGCAAAAGGTCAGAGTTTGATACACATACAACTTCCACTAAGTTTGCCTTTTAATGTCGTATTCAATTCAAAGTCCAGCCTCACCGTATTTAACCACAACCCTAAAGGAACCCTTAATCTGCTCAGTCTGGGAACAAAAAGACTAATACGGTACATGTATCCTAGCAACATATGCAATATAGCAAAAGCATTAAAGCAAATGACAGATCCCAAGCCCCGCCGCTTTCACCTGTCCAACCTAGTTTTTGTAACTAGGTTGGACAAAACAGCACAGTTGGTTATAACAGGAAAACAAGTTTTTGAAAGATGCTCAACTCTCATTGGATGAGAGGCAAAAGGGGGCGGGGCTTTGGCTCAGTCAATTCCATAGGTGCCTTGAACTCCCACAGGGCAGGGGTGCACTAAACGTAACCTTTGAACTTCCCTGCAGGCTTACCCACTAATCATTGCCCTATTCTTAGCAACATGGGTGGAAGTAATGTTCACACACACTTCCAGAAACCTTGGCCCTTCCTGCAAGGCAGAACCCTGACTGTTTGATAGTGTTGAGCAACATAAATCACGATGACTCCCCTACATGCATTGTTATAGCAGGCTTGGCTGGGCAAGATGACAATATCTCTGCTAAAATATCCAGCATAAACCAGCATGAATTCCAGGCTGGTCCAGGCTGGTTAGTGCTGGTCTAGCTGGTATACCAGCAAACAGCATGGGATGCCGGGGTACCAGCAAACCAGCATTCCAGCATGCAAAACATACCTTACTGTATGATGGTGACCAGCAATGCTGGATTTTTTAGCATGGACATACCACGTGAGCTTGTATTTAAATCACCGAATGAGGCAATTTGGCATTATTTTATAGATATAGAATATCTTAGCCTAAAACATAATACTTTTTATAACGGCACAAGCGGTTCACAAACAAAATGCTTGGTTAACTACGAGATCCGCTGAAAATACATAATTATTTTATGCTTTTAACGTTAGAAAAATATAAATTAATCGATTAGCATTGCTAGCTAGCGGGAGACTGTTCTTCAAACTCTGGTAGTGTATCGTCCTCGTTACCTAGAAACATGTTTACTCTGCCTGCCCTGTATGCTCGGCACCCTACCTCGTGGGGTGCGAAGCGCAAATTGCTTATCATGTGAAGGCAGCTTTACAGTTATATAAGTTTGTCCCCACATCACAGCCACTTCCAACAGCAGGTCAAGAATGAACAAGGGAGGACTGTTTACAAAACTTTTACAGGACCTACTTTTGCTATCAGTACCTATTGCGAGAACAGAGTTAGGCAAAAGGGCCTTTAAACATTCAGCCCCTGCAGCTTGGAATGCCATACAAAGAAATACAAAAATGAGTCATCTTGTCACTTTTGGTCATTTCAAGTCAATTCTAAAGTCTGTGGTTACTGATTCTTTTCTTTGTAGTTGATTTTAGTCTGTACATGATTTTGGAATATAATGTTTTATTTATTACTTGTTTTATCTATATTGTTGTTTTGTTATTGTGTTTTGATGTGAAACTGTAACCGGTCCATACCCAGGGAACTCTTGAAAAAGAGATTTGAATCTCAACGAGTCTTCTCCTGGTAAAATAAAGATTTATAAAAAAAAATGTATAATAATAAAAAAAGCTAATTGTAAGATAATACACTTTTTGCCAAGTACATTTGTATAATATGTACATTTGTATACAGTATAGATAGATTAGTATAAGTGTTCATTTAAATTTTGGTCTCATGCCTACACAACTAAATGTGAATAGGCTACATATAGCTGTACTTTAGACCCATCAATACTTTTCACACATAAAAAGTGACCTAAAACATACATGGTTCAAATGCCTTGTGTGGGCCGGCTGTTTCTGACTCAAGACACCTCCGCCCTGCTGCAGTTCACATCCAGCAAATAGTCTTACAAAAAAAAAAGTTAAGCAGGATGACTTTCAGTGGCTGTGCTCGCCTTCCTTAAAACAAATGCTCACCCCGCTTCCTTAAAAATGAAACTGATCATCTATAGGACTATTTAAAATTAAGTTTAAATTAAAGTTAAAAAAAAAAGAAATCAAAGTTTACTGATGCAGAAGATATTACACCCAAGTATACTTTCTGAACCTTTGTCTAAAATCGCTGCAGGCCTAGGCATACATTCTGTAAGGGAATCGAGATGGAGGCTTCTCAGCTTCTCCTTTTCTGTAAATGTCAGCATGATGTAATTGTGACTGTCTACATATAATAACAACACAGTTTCAAGTTATCTTCATCAGCATTTTATTTCAAACGAAGCCAAATTACAGTCAGGTGATGTGACTATACTGTGTGACGAATTACTTATGGTAAACTCCATCACAGTGAAGATTTTGCTACACTGTTTAATTAAACCGTGGACTGTTGTGGTGCATGGCGGAGCTGCAGACATATACAATCTGCTGGGTTACCAATTTAATATTTGACAAAAATAGAAACACTGTGACATCCTGTGGTGGTCTTTGCTAAAACACACAATGCATACAGCGCTTAGTGTTTTAACTACAGTTGTTATGTAAACAAGGTAATCTATTACATATTGTTTCAGTTGTTGTTGGTGATAAATTGTTTTGGATATGAATGCCATTTCTGTGTTATAAAATGGAATATACTGTGATAGAACTTAACTTAATTAATTTTAATGAACCCCCTAATCAGTACACTGTACAACGTAAGTAACTGTCCATTTCTCTAATTTGATAAAAGGGTCCTTCCAATTCAGATAAGACGGGTAAAGATTATTGTTGTGAACTAGAACACATTTATACGCATTTGTGAGAGAGACGGCATGCGCATGTCTGTGGTCAGACACTGCAGCGCTAGGAGAATGGATCACTTCTCTCGCTCTGAACAAGGCTTTGCTGTTTTTGTTGACAGAGAACAAGGGAGAGAGCACAATGATATGGCTACATATTCATGTCAATCCTCTGTCCACAATAATCCATTTAGCGTTTTACACAAGAAGTCATTAAAACATTTTTTGAATAAATACCTCAGATGAGCATATTATAAACACCTTTCTGTGGATATTAATGCAGAAAACAATTGGATGTGATTGTTATTGCTGTAATTTTCAAAGTCAGATTGATCTTAGCCCTGTGATGTAGGTTTATTCCAATATGAGCAAAGCACACTGGTATTACTGTAACTCAACACTGGTACTATAGATAGCGCAAAACAGTACATTAACTCCCTCCTTGAACATGGTCAATGAATGAAGTAATTTCAAAAAATGTTTCTAGAGTAAAACCACCAAATTCAACTTCCCTTATTATGTCGGCATGGAAACACATGTACCGTATTGCTGACTGTTACAAGAAATGAATATATGTGTAACACCAACACACATAACTATTGCACAATTGTCTGGAGTCCAAATGTGGTGTCGTTGGGAAAAACAAAATTATTTGTAGTCCCTGTTAGTACACCCACTTACCCACAACCTCAACATACTGCAACCTACTTATTCAAAACACGTACACTGCATCAACATACTAAGTCACTTGCAGATTCCACTTACCGATCTGGTCCTCGGGTATGAGTGACTCGATAGGAGGGTCCAGCTCCGAGCTCTGGCGCAGGTAAGCCTTCATCTGGGTCATGAACTGCCTGATGGTCTGTAGGAAATCCAGTCCCGACGTGTGGCAGTCCTGTTTCTCCTGAACAAACCCTATGTAGTCCTGGACCAGGCAGCCGAAGTAAGAGGCCTTATTCCGTGACAGCTCGGCTATCCTCTTCACCGCCCGTCTCTCGGGGGTCATGAGAGAGCTGAGGACCCCGCTGACCTTCCGCAAATGTCCCTTCAAGGCCCGGGGCAGAATGAAGGAGCTCCCGCTCAGACGCACCCCCATTTTCCGTCTGCGGGCCTTGAGGGGAAGGTGGCGGAGCGACATGTCCAAGTCGTTCTCCAGGCTGACCCCGTAATCCTCCTCCTCGTCCTCGTCATCTTCCTCCTCCTCCTCTTCCTCGTCTTCCTCACTGCTGTCCTCCGCGGGGTCCCGGGAGCGGAGGCGGGGGTCGCGCGGGGCCAGCCCCAGGGAGAAGCCGGGGTTCTGGGAGAAATCCAGGGAGTCTGAAGAGGACGTGGACATGCTGACGTCACTGAGACGCTGGCGCCCGCCGTCGCCCTCGCGTACCCTCGCGCACGGCTTCTCCCCCGGTGGCGGGGGACTCGGGGGGCTGCACGCGACGCCGCTCGGTGCCGGCTTGGCGCGGGAAAGCGCCTGGGCTATGGTGTCGTCGTCGAGGGCGATGTGGCAGCGCTGAGCCTCTAGGTCGGGCTGCTTGGGGCGCGGCGGAGGGTTGGAGGGGGTCGTGGCGGTGGTGGCGGGGGGAGCGGGTGCACCAGCGGGGGGTTTCTTAGTCGGGCTGCTGTGCCTGGTGCCCATGGTGGGGCGAGCCGGGGCCAGGCGCCTGGCGGACCTCTGCTGCTGACTGGTAGCCACGACGACGGCTTCCTGCATGCTCTTGGGCCTAGCGGCAGTTGCGGCTGCGGCCGGCGTCACCGGCGGGGGCGGGGCCGGACGGCGGCGGGGCATGGAGCGGGGGGGAGGGGGGCGAGGGGGCGGGGCGCGAAGTATACCGCTCACCTCCGCGGGCACCGGGGCTTCGGCGGTGGAGGGAGGCGACGACAATGACGTCACCTCCGATTTCCCGGCATTCCCCGGACAGCGGAGGGGGGGCGAGGCAGGGGAAGAGGTGGTCTGCTGCGGCCGCTGGTGGTGGTGGGTCTGGAGGAAGAGGGGGTTGACGAAGCACAGAGCCCCGCCGGGGTGGCTCCCCTCTGGGCTGGATGGGGGCGATGAAGAGGAGGGGTGGAGGCGCAGCGTCGGAGGGGCACTGTCGTAGCCAGCCCCAACCTGCCTCTGCTGGCTCCCCCGGGCGTTGCCCCTGCGCTGGGGGCTGAGGGTACGGCTCAGCGGGCGTGCGGGGGAGGAGGGGCTACAATGCTGTCTGCCCAGGGCAGAATCCCAGAAGCCTGCAGCACATGATGACGGAACAAAACATTCTTGAAGTTAGCAAGCTTTCTGGAGAATGACTTAACCCTGCCTTTAATAAAAGGTGGGGTCATTCATTCGGAAAGACTGTTGATATTTGAAGTCAAACTCAAAACAAAAACATTGTCAGAAGTCAAATTGAGCAACAACTGAAGGAATAGGGGCTGGAGATGATCTGCAGAGACATGCGTGTGCATGTCGACTAGAGAAACTTAAGTAAAGACAATTTATATTATTTAACCTTAATAAACCAAACCGATGCAACAAGCTTCCTTCCAACATTTCAAAAGGTGAAGTAAGCAATGCTGGAAAAAGATTGTTTATTTGAAACTCTAGCAAAAACATAAGCACCTCTGTGTAGTGATTTTGTGATACAGCACTATCACACTATACCATTTTGTTTGTGTTCCCATGTACAGAGCCAGGGCTGTGAAGGTGCGCCGGCTTACTCTTTCAGCTCGTTTATACAGACAGGTCAGCTAGCGGAACGCGAGAAGGCATTAGCTTACAACCGTGACTCCACCTTTAAATATTAAAAGTATCTGAAGTCCCACAACCTCACACATTATGAATGCAAGAGGACAGACAAAAATACAGAAGAGCAAAAAGCACGATCAATCAGCGCGGCATAACCATTTCCAACTTACATTATTACTTTGGTTTCTTTAAACTTCAAGTGACTTCTCTCTCTCTCTCTCTCTCTCTCTCTCTCTCTCTCTCTCTCTCTCTCTCTCTCTCTCTCTCTCTCTCTCTCT
>JAODOY010002514.1:0-12105 GCA_025399855.1 Forbesichthys papilliferus
GGCCTGATGCCAACCCAATGCTAGTCTACTAGATGCCAGCCCCCCCCCCCTCCCACACACACACACACACACACACACAGAGAGCATGGAAACAAGAAGCCATAGATCAGAACTATACCCAGGTCTCCATTACATGCATGCAGAGAGACGCGCACACACTTGAAGAGGCATGCTCGGGCACATGCGCACACGCACACACACGCACACACGCACGCACACACACGCACACACACGAACACACACACACAGAGCACCTAGAGTGCATTCAGGGTTACTTCTCCCAGTAAACAGGAATACTTTTACTACTTACCTAACTGCCTTAGAAGAGCTGAGTGTTGATTGGTGTTTACAGGCGGAGGCTGTGTGAGGTCTGAGTCACACACCAGTACGGTACTCGGCAGGATTTATTAGAATTAATGAAGTTGTAATGATAGTCTTGGTCTTGATTGTAAAATACCCACACCTGGACTGCCGCCAAAGTAAATCGCTTCCTGCGTCAAATTATTGTTGAATTACGGCATCGGCAGTCTTTCTCCCTTCGTTTCATAAACAGTTTTTTCTGGTGACTTTGATCACTCTGTCATTTCTCATTATCTCTGCCTGAGTGAAGCCAATGCATTAAACTATTTTATTGTTATTCTGCCTCGATTGTTGGCTGCTACAGGGATGAGTTTGAATCTGGGGGTAATTTTAAAACCATTTTGAAACCTTATACTGAGTCAATAATTCGTAATTCACTAACTCGCCTGGCCTACAACGCTAAAAACACTTTTTTTCTGTGCTTTGAGACTCAACAGATCAATATTTAAAACTCTCCTCATGGAGAACTTGCATTCAACTATTCAGACAATTCACTCTACAGAATATCACTTTACTTACTCAGATTCTGGGCTAACCTGGATTGAGGGGCGGACCCTCTACCAATGTTATGTGACAATGACTCATCTACCAATTAGCATGGCTGCAAAAGATGAATGGCTTAGTTACATAGGTTAATTCCTTATAACCACTCCCCCACCAAACAATTGCACACACTCACACACATCTACACACACACATCTACACACACACACACACACACCCTCTCTCTGTGAATCAGTGTAGGGCACTCTTAGCCAATGGTGTCGTCTTCCTTAATAAACAATGGGGGAGTTAAGACGGCTTTCCACGGTGTAACACAACACAACACAGCAGAGATATACTAGCCTCTGTTGGCTCCGCTAATATGGATCTTTCCTTTAGACCCCTGACATAATTTATTAAAGGCCCACGTGGACGAGAGACCCAGAGTCTGCATCTGAGCGAGAGAGGGAGAAAGCTCTGCTCTCAGGTGACAGTGTGTTTACGCTAGTTAATCTCAAAGGAGTGTGTGCGTTGTTTAAACTGCGCGTGTGTGTGTGTGTGTGTGTGTGTGTGTGTGTGTGTGTGTGTGGGGGGGGGAATAAAGGTTTACTTGATTTAAATGAATGGGATCTGACTAGTTTGGCCCTCTGGGGAGTGTGCACGGCTCTGTGTGTGTGTGTGTGTGAATCTAGCACAGCCATCTTAATCCAGCACCCAGACTCTTGGCTCCCTGGCTCATCAAAGAGAGCTGCAGTATAGCCAGGCCAGCCAGATCTAATCTGTGTTTGTTTGTGTTTGCCTATGCATGTGTGTTGGGGTATGTTGTATGCATGTGCGTTTGTGTGTGTTAGCAGGCACGTGTGTGTGTGTGTGTGTGTGTGTGTGTGTGTTTTTGTGCAAGTGTGTTCTGCAGGTGTGTGTGTGTGTGTGTGTTTGAGGCTGATTCTAACGCTAGCCATTGCCGTGATCGAAGCGAAGCAAGCTAAGCTAACGCTAGCATTGCCATGGTCGCAGCAAAGCGAGCTAAGCTAACGCTAGCATCGGCGCGATCGCAGCAAGCCAAATCTAATGCAAAAGTGCGATCACTCGGTCAACACTGCAGCGTGAAGCCCACCCCCCCCATCCCCCCCAATTATTGAAGCACTCGAGCCCTGTCCCGAGTGCTGTCAGTGCCAGATAAACGCACACCAGGGCTGAGTTTGCACTTCTCAGCCAGAGTAAACATATCCTAGGTTTGTATTGGATAAGGAGAGTGTAACCGCAGAGATACTGTCTGAATAGAAGTCTCCTTCTCTCTCTGTGTGTGTGTGTACATGCATGCCTGCACATGTGTGTGTGTTTGCCAGTGGAGCTCTCACACACACACCAGAGCAAGGGACATGTTTTTTTATCAGGGTTTGATATTTCTCGGGGCTCTGACGTATGGTGGGTTTAAAAATTGTATGCCAAGATTTCCTTTGGTTGCAGGTGAATTCATTAAAGCATTCAGATTTGGAGACTCCAATGCATGTCCTTTTTATTAACAATTCAGTTTGGCCTTTAGGTTTATTATAATTTTATTATAACCTACGGGTGGAAAAAACAACAGCTTTCTACTCTAAAACTCACAATTCAAGGTTTCAAGGATTCAAATTTTGGTTGATTTGCGTTCGATAAAGGACATGTATTTACATAATTCATTTGTAGGATATATCTTCTAATCTGAGGTTATAAACTGTGACATGCAAACATGCAAACGTGTATATGCTGCTGGTGACGTAATCTGAGGTGTTGTCCATAAATGCACCTGCTCATGCATTATCAAGCCTATTGTCACACCAAACTGTTGCCAAGGTACATAGATCACTTTATATTAAATTCCTTTAGCAGGATTGCCACACCGCTGTAAATCAGACCGTGAATGGACCGTATTCCCATTCTTCCCCATCTCCATAACTGTCTTGCAACTTTCTGCCTGGCTTGAACAAAAATCACCCTACCTTTGCTTTAGCAGTGGTGTTTCTCACTGCAGTTTAGGGATTTCACGAGTACCGATACTGTGGTACCAAGTCCATGCCAAAATTCTGAAAACATGACGATACTCGTTTTCGTACAGTAACGTAGTTACCGGAAATCCAACCGGGATCTCGGTGAATGTTTACTCACCCTAGGAGCGCCGAGCGGGCCACACAAAGCCACAGACTTCAATGAGCACCGGACATTAGACCATGCATGCTATGTACAGACCATATTACAGTAGCCAACCCCATAGCACATACTGTAGATAACCCCGCAGCCTCAGAGGAGCTGACATTTGACTTTGATGGCAGTCGCAATGAGTATCGAGTATTGTGGAGTTTCACTGGTATTTGTATCGACTACTAAGTTTCTGGTATCGTGACCCTACTGCACTTAGGTCTTGATGAGGCACGGCGTCTCATTTGGACACGTTTTAACCTATCCCACGACAGGTGGGTGTGCACTGAATTCAGCCCTGAAATGTGCTCTTTTTGTTTAATTTGTTTTATTATTATTTTGAAATTCCCAGCATTCCTCAGTGCCGTGTTTGCTGTGTGCCTCCGTTCCAATCAGCCGGGCGTTTATGGCCTCATTAAAATGTAGAGTAAACATGAGCTCTGCCTTAGCAACACTTCCAGGGAGGAGGTCTAATGTTTCCTCAGTCTATCGGCCCCAAACACCGTTTCCTAGATCCACACACTTCTTTCCCCATGTGGGAATGAAACTTGTTGTAAATGTATGTAGGCCTAAAACACATAACAAATGTTGATAAAACAATGAAGCCTCATACTCAATAAAAATACATTTTGTTCCTACTTTGAGATTATTTATTCACCAGTTCTCGTTTCAATGTTTCAGCATTTTCTAGCAGTTTAAGCAAATGAATGCTCAACATCTCTTGTATCATGTTTTTCTAAATACTGTCGTAAAGTATGTTTTTTAATTTTATTTTTATTTATAACCTCTTATACCCTAGCTGAAAGATGAGGTAACTTGAAGTTGGTTTTAAATAGCAAGAGCTGTGATTGGCCTAATTTGACATGTGACCCATTAAACAATTCAGTTGAATCCTGGGAAGAAGGGAAGTGATGTTTTAGACCCATAGTAGTCTTTCACAGACTGTATGTATGTCTTTAAGACGCCAATGACCTATCATAGAACTACAACCCCCAACAAATCACTGTCTGGCATCTAAATAATGTCTTCAAAGTAAACGACCAGTGATATGTTCTTAGAAGGATCCTGCTCATGGACTATTGTTTAAAAAAGTTTGTTGGATTTACCCAGACCAATCTTTCTCAACTAACTCATCACAGGTAAGGCGAAATGTTTTTTGCTTTTTCTGATTCGCAAAATGTGATTCGTGTCACGATGTTCAGAAGATATTTTTGCCAGTCGTGCTTAAATTTGCAGGCAGATACAATGTCTTGAACAAAGCGTGTTCTTTCCGATGTCCATAGTATGTAACATTCCTTAACCAAAAAAAAAAAAACTTGCGTGACAAGCACAAGCGATTTTTGCACACGCAAATATGCGATATGGGTTTTAATCGGGTTGACATTGAAAAATACTTACAATTGAGTAAAATGGCTCAACCTGTGTGAACCACATCCAAAAGGTATAATGAAACATGTCAAATATACTGTACATACCTGTTTGAGAATTTCCCATATAAAAATAAGAAGTGAAGTTAATATAAATAACTTTTCAGGATCAGAAGAAGTTCACAAAGGTTTTAGGGGTTGTGGATGTAAATTGTCACAGTTCACCGTTGACAGTCCACACCGTTCACCTCGGTCATTGTTGGAGGGCGGGGCCACACAGCAACATCAATCGTACCCCTGCTCAAATTCTCACCAACTTCGCAGACAGGCGTGTGTGTGGGGTGGTTGATTTAAACGTCCTCCTGTATCATACTTCCCACGTTCCTTCCCACCCCCCTTCCCCCGTCTTTCTCGTCCCATTCCCCTCCGTATCAGCACTTGACGGCACCCCTTATCATCCGGGCCCAGTGCTGTCTGCCTGTTGTGTTTTAATGAGAGGGTGGGCGGGGCGCAACAGAGCCTGTTGCTATCTCCCCCGACCACACCCCCCTCTCTCTCTCTCTCTCTCTCCTTCTCCCCCCCCCCCCCACTTCATCATCTGGCCCTTTGTCATCAATCCTTTATGCCCACTGCTTTCCCCAATCTGTCTCTTTCCCCCACTCCTCCACCCAACCCCTGCTTCACCAGCCATCCCAGCAAACCTCTCCTTTCTCCAGAGAACCAGCCCGGGCCCCCGGTTCCCAGCGCCTTACGGGCACTCCCCAGGAGACCAATAGGCTCCTGGGGGGGCCTTGATAGCATTGACTGTAGCGCAATGCACCGCTGCAGAGAGTTGGGGGGGTGAAAAGGCTCTGATGAGGGATCGTTAAGAGTAATTAACATTGGGGCAGCAGGGTGGTTAGTATGTGGCGCAAGCACACACACACACACACACACACACACGCGCACGCACACACACACAGTGTGCAAAGGCCCTGGACTGTATGACCTTGACGTGAGATTAGCAAGCCAATGACTGCCACCCTGTGTGTGTGTGTGTGTGTGTGTGTGTGTGTGTGTGTGTGTGAGATAGACTGAGGGGGTCAAAAAACATAATTATAATTACAAATTACATTACATTTTGCAAGTTAGACGATGGAAAGCAGTAAATTATATCTTTCAAAAAAAGTGTGTGTGCGTAGAGTTTTTGTGTGTGTATGCGTGTGTACACAGGTGTGTGTGTGACAAGTAGGCTACTGTAGTACACTTCCATTAGCTGAATCTTTTTTGGGACAATACAGGAGTCCCGTATCCCAGCGGGGTGGTGTTTGTGTGTTATGGTGGTCTTGGGGGGGTGGGTGGTTACGGGGGTCTGAGCTGCAGTGTCCTTCAGCGTTCATGGATCCCCAGAGGGACCCTGGTCCTCCCAGGGGACATGCCCTGCGTTGTCTGCCACTAATGAATTGCTCCTGCTGGATGGCTCCAGTGCTCGCCTAGGGGAGCGCGTGCTTAGGGCACACGTGCACACGCGGGAGAGCGTTCCTGTGCTTGTCAGGGATTGATTCTGTGAAATTGGAGGGTGTGCGTCTCTCTCTCTCTCTCTCTCTCTCTCTCTCTCGCTACACCCATCTGTCTGTCTCCATAGACTGCTGACTATACTGCTTTAATTACATACACCCACCTCTGCCCCTCACCCTCCCCACCTCTAGTCTCTACCTAACCTGTGTCACTGGTCCGTCCGTCTGACCAGCCCTGCCGTAGCGTATCTGTTGGTGGGTGGGGCTTCTGTGGGGCGGGGGAGGGGCATCCAATCAGTACACCGGTGAGCACTGTTTTATTTTGGCAGAGCTCTACTGTAGAGGTCACTCTCTACATTTAACGCTAACTAGCTTGCTAACTAGCCTGCTAACTAGCCACTAGGTAGCAGGTGCTAGGCTAGACGGCACAGAAGGCCCAGGCGATTAATGTATTTGGCCTTAAGTGTGTGTGTGTGTGTGTGTGTGTGTGTGTGTGTACTGCTTCTGAATAGGTCCAAGTTTTATTGTCTTAAGTGTATTTAACAACGTCAGCTAAAGCAATTGAAGTTTTCTATTCAAGTGCTGAAGCAGATTGAGTTTGTTGTAGCTTTTATATTGTGGTGTGTGTGTGTGTGTGCGTGCGTGTGTGTGTGTTCATCTGGGCATGAGGCCCTTCTCACCACAGGGGGCATTGTGAGACAGAGGGAGGCTAACAAGCTAATTATGTCCACTTACCATTGCTAATGTGAGGCTGTTTTGCCACAGCTGCACACGACAGCCTTCTTTTCTACACATTGTTTTATTTGAAAAGTATCGTCCGTTCTTGCAAGCTAATTGTAAGATAACACGCATTTTGTAAAATCTACAAAATATATCCTAACATTTTGCTAGTTTACCCAGTTTTTGTCTGTGCTAAAAAAATGATCCGGTACTTCTACATAGCCCTGGCAGCCACTGCCTCTTGGCTTTGCAATCTGTTTCAATGTGTGGGGCGGAGCTTCTGGAGGAGTTTATTTTGATTTAAGCTCGAAGTTAGCAAGCGTGCTGGAGAATGACTAACTAAGCCTTTAAGTGTTGTCAAGTTTCCGTCAACTCGGAAAAATATACCTATAACTATTCTCCGATCTGAAAAAATAGTGCCGTCAATGGACTGAGAGGCAGCAATGAGCTGCGAACGCGCTTAGTAATCCTGAAACCAAAAGAATACAAATGTGTGGCATGGTTGTGTTTGTGTGTACCTACCCTAATACATCCGCTATGTCTGTAGCAAAGTCATTTGGCCCGGTTTATAAATACCAGACAAGCAGCAGCTAACAATGTAAGCGTTAGCACTCTGCTAGATGCAGCGTGTGACTTTGTAATAATGAACACAAAGTGGTGCAGGCCGCACAACAGTGTGTGTTACCAATGTGGGTGACACAGATTCTGAGGGAGCACCCTATGGAATTGACTGGATTTCTAAATCATCAATAATGTAGTTATCCGATTATTCGGGGGGGGGGGGGATCAATTAATTGAAAAATAATTGATAGATTAATCGACCAAAAAAATAATCGTTTGGTACAGCACTGAATAGAAATAATCTTTGATTCCTCCTGTATTACCCAATAAGTGTGTGTTGAATGTATAACCTCGCTCTCTTCTTACAAACGGAGCCAATTGCAATTAGTTGTGTTGATGACACAGTGCAGGGCAGGCAATTACATATTAATTTGTTTACAGCTCAAAAAACACATTTTAGGGTGCAGATAAACTTTAAAGGTAATAATATATAATAATTCTTAATTTAAATAATCCATCATATTTCCGTATACTGAATGAGCCAGACATTCAATGGTGTGAAGAGACACTGACTTGACCTGTCCTGTATCCACCCCCAGCCTCTTTGGGTATAATGGGACGATGTACTGGTGGCTGTTGGCCTCTCAGTAGGCCTAAACAAACTAACCATCACAGTCTTTGCTATGCAAATGGAGATAAATGCTGTAACTGTGTGTGTGTGTGCTGACTGCTCTCTGAATGAAGTCCCTAGGGGGTTTGTGTACCCCTGTAATCAGCTCGACCCCAGAGCAAGGACCGGGAGAGTGTGTGTGTGTGTGTGTGTGTGTGTGTGTGTGTGTGTGTGTGTGTGTGTGTGTGTGTTTGCATGCACGCGCGTGCTTGGCTAATAAGCTCATTTACCCTGAAGGCAATGAGAGTGCTTATCAAAGGCATTCTTCTGCCTCGTTCACCCATCTCTAAACTTTAAAGTCTTTGAATTGAAATGCACTAACGGGTGGGGTTGTGTGTGTGTGTGTGTGTATACAAGAGTGTTTATCTAACATTAAAGTAACACATTGAACAATGCCATTTCATTTGACAGATTCCAATATGATACAAGATATGTTTGTATAGGTCTTTATTGTGTGGGTGTAGTTGCAGCTAAACTTGTTGCCTGTGAGGCCCACCCCCCCCCCCTCCCCCCCACCCCCTCGACAGGCCATTATAGCAGGCCTGCAATTAGGAAACAATGCAAGGAACAGTAGCAGGGCCCAGGATTAAACAGGAGGTCAAATGTTAATGTTTCCTTTCTGTTGATTTTAGGGCTGAACACGTGGAGGGGGTGTATTCAGTGCGTGTTTGTGCGTGTGGCGCACGTGCGGGGGGGTCGGGGCGGTATCTGTCAGTAGGTGAAAGCGGTTGAAGGTGTATTTATCTGTAGGCCTGTATACACGTTAATCTAGGCCAACTCTTCCACCTAAAAACACGGAGGAATGCGAGCTGTCTCGAGAGCTAGAACTAGACTTTAAGGAATCTGTGGTAAGTCCCAGTGGCGGTGGGGGTAGAGAGAGGGAGCAGCTTTTTGCTGGATAATGGTTAACACTAGCCAGACAAGAAAGTGATGGAGAAATCCTCTGGCAATTAATCTTTCTTGTAGAATGTGAATATATATATGAATACCTTTCAGTCAGGCTACTTTTTACACGCACAACCTGTACCTACATGACAATTTAATTAGGATAAAAAAAAATAAACCCTAGGAGAAGTTATTTAATTTCTATGAACAGAAATGAAAACAAGTTCTATTATAATTATAGGCTATTCCTCGTCTGTTCCAGTTTATACTATTAGTTTTCTGGGTTTATTCCTGTATTTTATGTTAACTTCTGTCATATAACTTCTGTGTAATTATTGGGTTGCTCAACAGCCATGTTTCATTATTTTCCAACCTGTTTTCCGTGTAATGAACGGTTGTAAAGTGCCAGGTACCACGCTGTCGGTGTGTGTGTGTGTGTGTGTGTGACACTCCTCTTTTTAACACTTGGCAAGCTTTAACCATCCATACCGCAGCCGTTTACATCTGCCAGCTGATTTCTCCCTAGCGTTCTAATTACAGGCCCTGCATGTTGCAACACCTATGCCACCTTAATGCCTGCATTACCTTTTTTTTCCCCTAGCAAAATCCTCTGCGTCACTGTTTTAGTGATGTGCTTGTATGCACAAATTGCCAGAATGTAATTGATATGCAGGTGAGACAGAGACCCTCACCCCTGTTGGCATGAAAAGCTGCATTTCCAGTTTTTGTATTTATTTTGCACGCTCCCCTCTCTCTCTCTTGTTATTTTTACGTCTTCTCGCCATGGTTTCTGCTGTCACTGTACTATTCCAGGCCACTACAACAGGCCCCTTTCTCTCACGCATGCTTCTTTAGAGCGGTGAAAAGCGCAGCAGCAAAACTATATAGACTTCATGTGCTTTTGCGGGTCACTCCAGGTCATATACTTCCTATACAATTATTTCCTGGTGGTAGTAGTATGTTGTAAACAACATGGTTGGCATTGATGACATGCTGCTGTCATTATTAACCTGCGACGACAGGCATATGAACTCTTCTACTTTTGACACGCATACTGTGTGTACGCTGCTTTGGCTGAATGCTGTGAGAGGTCAGATTTAAACCACTTTCTACCTCCAGGGTGCCTCAGCTGCTCATACAGACTATGCAAAGTGTGCTGCAGTCCTTATTGTTGCATTATGTTTTCATAGTTTTGCTCCTGCCTTAAATCTGTCTGCAATCGTCCTCACATGTCTTGTCAGCGCTCCCATGGTGTTGCAACTGCCCTGCAGGACCCCCCCCCCCCGGAAACCCCCCAGAACCCTCAAGTACCCTTCAGGACCACCCGGGACCCCTCCAGGACCCCCCAGAACCGTCCAGAACCCTCAAGTACCCCCCGGGACTCCCCTGGACCCCCCCAGAAACCGCCCAGGTCCCCAAAGTACTCCCCGGGACCCCCCAGAACCCTCAAGTACCCCCCGGGACCCCCCAGAAACCGCCCAGGTCCCCACAGTACTCCCCGGGACCCTCCAGTACCCCCCAGGACCCCCCAGAACCCTCCAGGACACCCCCCAGAACTGTCCAGGTTCTTCCAGAAACCTCCAGCATCGCCATGGTTCTCCGTACACTTATGTGTACTTGGATAAACGTACCAGGTGCAGCCCCGTCACGCTGCACTGCCTCTACAGGCTGGAAAGTGACGTGCTGTCCCTCCATCCACCCGCACATGAAACCCCTTCCCTGGCCCCACCTCTGCCTGTGTCCATCTTAAGAGGTTTCAGCTTGCTTCCTCTCCCCTTTCATACCCCCCCCCTTCCCCCCACACACACACACACACACACACACTCCTATCTCCCTCTAATGAGCGTGATTATCAATCTAAACAATAGTTAGAATAATTGTAGCATTAAAGGCTAGTCATCTCCCCGGCACTTCCTGTCTGGGAATGACTGACGCGCGAGAGACTTCCTGCTTCCTCCTGGCCAGCGATTGGGTATGTGCAGGAAGGGGGCGTGTCTTCCCAACATTAATAACTCCCGGCCACTTGGAATAAATGGCCTAACGAGGTTTGGTAATGGCACAATAAGATTATGTTGTTATATAATTATATATAGCGTTGATCGTCATAGGGGGTTGATTGACCTGATACGGCATATTGGTGCAGACAGCACCCTTATCAGTCGGTGTGGGTTTCAGATCATTCACAGACCCAAATGGCATTTGCGCTTTTATTGTTGTACTTTGTTTCTCTGGACATCCAACTAATAATGCTTCAGGCCTGGAAATGTATTTTGCTATTAACGAGCGTCCATTAGCGATGTATTTACGACCTCGTCATCAGATTGACATATAACAGCAGTGGAAAAGTTTGTTTGAGAGGTTTATTCAGAGTTTGTGTGCCAATGACTTGTTTGACTGACACGACAATCCATTAATAAAGCTGTTCATATGGCTTTCATATTTGAGTTGGCTGTAAACATTACAGTATTACACTACATAGCACTAGTATTTTATCTGTATCGGAGTATTAGCTTGTCCCCAGTTTCTCTCTAATGTGGAGCACCAGCTTGTTATTCCCTACCCATTCTCCTTCTTCTGTGTCCACCTGCATATGTGCTGACCCTATAACTGCACGTTAACCCGAGCCTCCATCAGTTATTATTACCCTGAGAACCAAAACAGCGCAGAGCTTCGCTGTCTGGCACGGAGAGGCTTTCTCACACTCCCTGACATGTTTACACTCCAAACAGAGTCGCAGAGAAAGATCCTCGTCAGCAGTGTGCCCTCATCGCAGCGGCACTGCTTTCCCTCTCTATTTCGCGCTCTCTCGCGCACACACACACACACACACACACACACACACACACACACACAGTGAAATATGTTAACGTGTGTTGAAGCTATACATGTTTTTTTTCTTCCTCTCTAAAATGTATGGTGTGGGTGTGTCTCAATTCCAAGTATCTCCTGGCCTGGAATTCTGTGAATTCGGAATTACTATAGCGGGGTGATGTCATGCCGGGGCTATCGGTGCATTAGTCATTGCATTTGGCTTCAATATTGTTGTCTGTGCGGGCATCAGTGCAGTTAATAATGGGTGAAATACTTTCGGTTTAGCGTCAAAGGATGTCGATGCCTTCTGCACGTTGTGCGTCTCCAACTGAAGTTTATTCCTGTTGCGTTCTGGTGTGTTCGGTGTAGACAGTACGTGACTCGCGGTAGGAGTTGGAGGACATCGTGTTTGTGTAGAACGTCTGTACAGCGCAGTGTAAATTATGGTGTTTGTGCTTGTTATATGTACAGTATGTTTCTATATTTGTTTTGCTGCCTTGTCATGCTTTGAAAAATAAGTGGAGCACTTTGTTTCTTTGCCCCAAGCCTCCCCCCCCCCCCCCCTCTCCCCAGCACC
>JAODOY010002517.1:0-12101 GCA_025399855.1 Forbesichthys papilliferus
TTGTTTTCATATGTTATGAATATGTTTTAATGCCTTTTCCCATAACCTTTGTGATTTTAAAATATCAAAATGAATATTGATATTGCAATTTTCATGATCAATATCGCAATATCACATTTGATCAATATCGTGCACACCTACTGTGTAGGCTACAGAGCTATTGATGTTATTTACAAGGGCTCCTCCGGGTAGCTGATTAAAGATAGAGATTTCCACGTTGATTCTAGCCTGCCTGCTTTATTTTGCCCACCCGGATTAGTTCAGCAGGCTACATAAAAAGAAGCCACCCTGCACCGTAGCAACAGGCACCAAACTTGTCAGTTAATCAGTCCACCGCAAAGCACCACCCACTCCTCTTGTACTTTTTATTGCCGACGTCAAATTATTCTGGAATTATGTCTGAACATTCTAAATAACACATGGCGTTCGATGTAAATGTTTTGACGTGAAAATATCGCCCTCCGTTTCTCACTTTTTTGCGTCACGCTTGGTATAAAGGGGATTTAAGGCTTAAACTACTTATAATTATTCATTTTAGTTTTCTTTTTGTAAGGCTATCCCATTTTGATATATAATAATTTATATTATGTTAGAGCACTACTTACTCGAATCCACTAATATTATTTTGTTTAAAGTTTCAAAAGCAAGTCCCCCTTTCCTTAACAGCTGTGGAATTTACGGGCTGTGACATTAGACATTGTCACAGATTGATCAGATAACTTGCCTGAAAACCCTCAATACAGTTTCACTAGCAAAATCTTGTTCTACAACAGTCAGTGACTCTCAGCCACATGGTCAGTTTAGTAGCTAGAATGCAAGTACAATATTAATCTCAATACCAACCAAGTGGACATTCTGGATTTTTGGAACCTGTAGAGATCTCAAAAAACAAACGAGAAATTAATCTCAGGCAAAAGTATGCTTTACAATTGGATTATGGTCACATTTCCCATGTTTTTTACTAAATCAGTTGACAGAAATATCACATTCCCTTCCCATACAGATTACAGCAAGCGTGTAACTGCTCCCAAAGGTATTCTTCCCGTACAGAAAGTCCACGCTCCGACTGATTAATTTAATCAGTTTAATGATTAAAGTTTAATTTGCCACCGTCAAACACCCTGAAAAACTGTAAATATTAAACGTGTGTTAACATATTACATACTACATATCTTGTTTGTTTTTATTTGTTACCGTCTAATAAAACATACATCGATGCTCTATTGCACTCATTGTTATTACCGTGTGTGCCTTCTGTCCAGCAATTTAGTTGTTAAAACCAAATATTTATTGATAACAGAAATCGTGTGCTGTCCATGTGCTCTCCGTAATGGCTCTTGCTACATACGCAATCTTAACATTTCCTTAGCTCATCACGTGGCTAACATATACCCTAACCAAATGCAATACTATTATTTGAAAGGTAGGTGTCATTACCAAAACATAAAAGGACACACATGTAAAATTCCTATATATGATTGTAAAAATAATAAAAATGCATAAAAAAAATATTATAAATGAACCACATTATTCTGCGCCAGCTACAAAGTGATTGAAAATGTAATTTTTTATGTGTGTCTTAACCTGTTAAACCCTAGGGTGCTAGGTTTATTTCGCCTGACAGACATACCGAAAATGAATAAATAACTCCACAAGTATTAGACCAATATGCATAATAGTGGGCTCTGTGGGTAGGTAAAACCTCAGATAAAACATGTCTAGTGTCAGTAATAGTGACAGTTACTATGCCTGAGAATATTGTAAATATTGTTATTTATATATATATATATATATATATATATATATATACACAATAATTAAAAATATTTAAAAAATAAATTCAATATATATATATTTTTTACTGTGTATTGTATTACTCAGAGTGCATGTTGAATTTAGCTGTATAACTATATAATCTATATAAAAACTAAAACGAACAACTAAATTGTACAGTTTTGAACAAAGGGAGTAGTTTTATTATAATATAATTTTAATAATAATATAATTATCATATACTTTTATTGAGAACTAGGGTTGCAAGCAACACTGGGCGGGCCCTCGTGCGTGACACACGTCGGGGCGTGGCGTGGACTCGGATATGAATCAATATGCGTGTTGTGTGAGACGATTCTGTAGAAAATGTGGGAAACCTGCTAGGAGCAGGGAATGAAAGCATAAAGCGTATATATTAATGTTTCCAGTGGGTGGCGCTATAACTTCGAGTGAATGTTGGCATGTGGATGTGTTCAGGGTGGGGCTCTTATGATTTAATAAAAATTTGGTACAGATTTAAGCATTTAAAGAGAAGTTACAACAATTGGTTTTTTTTGCCAGCAGGTGGCGCTATGACTTTGAATGAATACTGACGTATCGATGTGTTCAGGGTGGGAATCTTATGAATTTAATAAAATTTGGTACAGATTTGAGCATTTATGGAAAAGTTAGAGGTATTTTCTTCTGTTGCCAGTAGGTGGCGCTCTGACAAAAAGGTAATTGTGACATGTTCATGTGTTCAGGGCGGGACTCTTATGAATCTATTAGTTTGGTACAGATTTGAGCATTTATGAAGAAGTTACAGCAATTGTTTTCTGTTGCAAGTAGGTGGCGCTATGACTTTGAGTGAATGTTGACATATCAATGTGTTAAGGGTGGGGCTCTTATGAATTAATAAAAATTTGGTACAGATTTGAGCATTTATAAAGAAATTACAACAATTGTTTTCTGTTGCCAGTAGGTGGCGCTATGACTTTGAGTGAATGTTGACATATCAATGTGTTAAGGGTGGGGCTCTTATGAATTAATAAAAATTTGGTACACATTTGAGCATGTATGAAGAAGTTACAACAAATTGATGCGTCTTGGCGAAGGATTTACCTTCGCCGCCACGCCCCAGACAAGCCGTTAAGCGAAAACCCAGAATATTCACATAATATCGACAGGGCCTTATGGCTTGTCTGAAACGGTTTTGAATTAAATTAATCTAACCAGCTAGTATGTCACAGCATAAAAAATGACATTTTCTTTTGCCAGTAGGTGGCGCTATAACTTTATGTAAATTTTGGCATACAGATGTCTTCAGGGAGGGACAATTATGAAACTTGTAGTTTGGTGCATTTCTGAGCATGTACACAGAAGTTATACAAACTTCCTGCTTCATGGCAAATCATGTATTTTCCACGCCACGGACATGCCCATTAGTGAAAACTCACTGTTTGTTTAACTTTTAATCCCCATAGTGTGTAAAATGCACAGAGCAAATTTGGAGGTGATCGCATTAATTCCCTAAGAAGAGTTCGTTAAAGTACGATGCGTGCAAATCGCCAAAAAATGACCGTAAAATGACCAATTTCCTGTTGGTTTTAGGAAATGGCACCAAGAGCATTTTATGTCCGGCTATACTTCATACATGTGCCACAGAAATTTAATTAATGTTGGTCAAACGTGCGGTGGGGGCTGCTTTGTGTAAGGGTAACTTCCTGTTGCCAGTAGGTGGCGCTCTGACTGTAAGGTAATTGTTACATAGACATGTGTTCAGGGCGAGACTCTTATGAATCTATTAAAGTTTGGTAGAAATTGGAGCATGTATGAAAAAGTTATAACAATTTGATCTGTCTTGGCGAATGATGTGCCTTCGCCGCCACGCCCCAGACAAGCCGTTTAACAAAAACTCACAATATTTACAAATTGTCATTGTTATGGTCCTCTGGCTTTTTTAAGACAGTTTTGAAGTAGATTTATGAAACCATCTAGGAGAAGAACATCACAGCATAAAAATGGACATTTACTTTTGCCAGTAGGTGGCGCTATAAGTTCTTATAAATATTGGCATACAGATGTCTTCAGGGCGGGACGTTTATCAAACCTGTAAAGGTTGGTGTATTTCTGATCATGTACACAGAAGTTATACCAACTTCCTTTTTCATGGCAATTCATGCATTTTCCACGCCACGCCACGGACACGTCCATCAGTGAAAACTCACCATTTGTACAAATTTTAATCATCATAGTGTGTTTAATGCACAGACCAAATTAGAAGGTGATCGCAATAATTCCCTAGGAGGAGTTCGTTAAAGTACGATGCGTGCAAATCGCCAAAAATGACCATTAAATTCAAAATGGCTGACTACCTGTTGGATGTAGGAAATTGCTCCAAGAGCCTTTTTTGTTCGCCTGGTCATGTTACACGTTCCACCGAAATTTCGTATGTCTAGGAAAGTGTTCGGGGGGGCTGATCTGTAGGGGGCGCTAGCGAGCCATTTTGCCACGCTTATTCTCGAGGCACCTAAAATCGGCGATTTCTCGGGGCAGACACGTGTGCGGAGCGTTTCGTGAGTTTTCGTGAGTGCATGTTTAGGCCCCCTAATAAAAATGTAAGTCGGAGAAGAAAGAAAGAAAGAGAATAATCACTAGGGTTTCAATAGGGTCCTCGCACACTGTGTGCTCAGGCCCTAATAATAATCACTAGGATTTCAATAGGGTCCTCGCACACTGTGTGTGCTCGGGCCCTAATAAGGATCAAAAGTCAAATATGTAACAAATATAAATGTACTCTTAGCACAATGACAGTTTAGTGTGTGACTGTGTTGACGGTGGTGCGCAGGCGATCTCGAATTAGAGCATTATCTCCGTGCTGGTCTAGATGCTCTCTATGATCTACTGTACAGCTAAATATGCACAGATGACACCTCAGCTGGAGGGCTGCTCCATATACATGATAAACAAAGTGTAGTAAAGTCATTATTTTTGCAATTTTACTGTAGCTAAGGGATACACAGTTTGGTTTTTGTGGTGGAGAATGAGATAAATAAAAAACAGTAAAAAAGTCTTTATTCACGAAACCACGCATAGTATGTAATTGTTTGCTTTTCTACCGCATTGCAACAGCTGATCGCTGTTGTGGATTTGTACTTTATGCTCTATATAAGATATGCATTTACTAAATGAGGCTTTGTCCAGTTGGCTAAATAAAATAGAAAACCATAAATCACACTTGTAGTTATTATATTATTTTCTAAAAGGAGAGATATGGTGGGAAATGGTCAAAGAAGAAACACAAATTTGCCTCTAAATAAACTGTCTTAACATAACCATGCTGTGTTTTTCCATCTGCATTGTTCCTTCTCCTATTCCACTACAGCTGATTGCTCTTGAGTTACATTATCCGCTAAACAAACAACCATGTACTGCAAAATTGTTCAAATTGTAATTTTAATTTACTTGCTTATAAACTGGATTAATGTTCTCCAGAAAAGATCGTCCTCACTTTAGGCTGTTTCGCGTGCATCGCGCATTGATGGCAACTTTTGTTTAAGCTACAAATCTCAACCAGATCATCAAATGTCCTAATGTTAAACATTTTAATTAGAAAAATATGCAAAAACTACAGAAAATACACGTGGAGTCCAACAGGATGTGCGCCACGCACACGCGTGCACAAAAGTGCCTTTTCTGGCTCATGTAATTCGATACGTACGCATGTGAATAATTCAATAGTAATCCATCACACAGAAACAAGATACCGTTGGAAATAGGGTTGGGTACCGAACTCGGTACTTTTAAGGGTACCGACCGAATTGCATAGGTACTACAGAGTACAGATTGAGATTAAATAATTCGGTACTCTGTACGATGAGCCAAAAAAAATTACAGGTTTACTTTTTTTCTGTACTTTACTCCCACTTGTCATGGAGGGTTACATTTATTCAGTGCTGGCTGCCGGAGTTTCGTTTAAAAAAATAATAATTAAAAAAAAATTTGCTTAATTTTTGCTGTGCCTTCGAGGCTAAAGGAGTTTTAAGTATCTAGTCTTCATGTTAAATGGATAACGCATCTATTTAACATTATGGAAGTGAAGCGTAATATGCGCAATCCCATCAAGGCCACAGCAAACTCTTGTGGCGGTAGAGATAACTTAACATAACCTGAGTAATTGTTGTCACAAGTCACGGTGAAATTAAATTGAAGCTTGCGAGATCAGGGTGGTCTCATGAGGCTATGATAGAGCAGGTATTAGGTAACGTCTCTGGTTTCAGATCAAACTAGGCCTATTGCTTATAGCGGCAATACTAACAACATCCTCATTTCTGATTTAACCCTGTAGGCTACAACTACAATTAAAGTCACTATGAAATTCTTCCATGCTAACGTAAGATAACGTATTTCTGCTTTGCATAATGTAGTTTTAAATCTAGTTTAGTGTAGACCACTAGCAAGGTAGGGAGCGTTCGAGAAACCTGAGGGAGGCACAGTTCAATAATGCTTACATTAGGCTGTAGGCTGAAGCAGAACTCCTAAAACATGTTGTTTGTAAAGAGTCAGTGAGGCCATTTTTATTCCCTAGGCAACATTAAATCAAATTAATTAAAATGAATATTATTACAAAGAGTAAAGTACCATTTAGGTACCGGCACCGGTATCTATTCAAATGTGAACAGTACTCAACCCTAGTTGGAAAGCTTGTGATACGTGGAATTGACTACAACTACCAAGATTCCAATGCAGTTTTACGTAATACAAGCAAAATGGCAACCAAGATAGCTTGTGTGAAAACCAGAAACTAGGTGCAGTGTGGATATTACAAGCCTTGATACAATGAATTCCTATCGGATATTCACATGGATGGACTTAAAATGTCCAGAAACGGGTAACGCAATATTAATCGATTTGAATAATCACCGTAGGATTTAATGGAATATTGAGACACAAAATCTGGCACTTTCATTCACTTTCAACTTTCATTGGAAAATGCAAAGTTTTGCATGGTGTTTTTCAAGGGGATTGAAGTGAACTGTTTCTCTCGGTCTCAGCTATGCTTGTTCTCACTGAAAGGAGTAGCGTGTCAGGTTTCATAGGATACCCAACATTCCATAGTGGAGCTTGCCCTGTTGTGTGTATTGTTGTGTTGCATTTCTCATGTACTTTATTATTTTTAGGACTTTTAATTTGTGAGACATGCCCACTTCTCCTCTTCTTTGCCTGTCCGTCTTTACACTATGACGCGGATTCAAGGACGCTAGATAACCGACAGACCCAGAACAAGAGGCAGCTTACAACGCAAATCATTGCCCACATTTGGCTACAATGTTTATCAAAATCTACAGTAGAAACATAGTTACATGAAGTGCTTGATATGCCTCCCGGAAAACAAAGTGATCACTTATAAAAACTCCTTTTCTAACATGCACGTTGAAAACCTAGTTGTAGGCCTATATATAGCACCTTTTCTCTGTAAAAATGTACCCTACTACGGTACATAGTTAGCAAACGTTTGCTAGGCTACTGGTATAATATGTAAATGGACAAATGGGTGCATTTTTTTCACTTATCACTTTATCCAAAGCGCTTTACAGTATTTTTGCCTGATATTTACCCAGTCACACAGACACATTCCTGCACCGATGGTGATTGCTTCCATGCAAGGTGCGACCAACCATCGGGAGCAGTTACAGGTTAGGCATCTTGCTCAAGTATGCTTACAGTAGGGCTGGACGATTACCCGAAAAGTAATCTCCTATCGAAAATCATAACATCGAACTGACTTAATTTTCCCTTTTCGGTTATTTCTGTTTTTCAGTTAATAGCCTACTTTCCCTTTAAAAACAATACCGCACGTGTAGTCACGTGACCCTGTCTGGTCAGTGACATGATAGCGAGAACACAGTCAACTGACCAACATGGATCAGCGTGTACCAAAAAAATTAAATAAAAAGCAGTTATGAAAGCAACATGGAAGAGTACTTAAACACCGAGTCAACTGAGCATTTGAAGCAGCTTGTACCAAAAAAAAAACGCAATGTCCGTGGTTTGGACACATTTTGGCTTCGATAAAGATGACACCGAGCAGAATGAAATAAAATGTAAACACTGCAAAAAAAACAGTTTTAGCGATCAAAGGTAATACCACCAATTTGTTTCAACACTTAAAGCACCATCATGTTACCGAATATGAACAGACGTGCATGGCTCAAAAAAAGAAACGCTGACAAACGCCCAAGTGCCTCAACGCAGGTGTCGATAACACAAGCATTTACAAATGCTACATAATATAAAAAGGATTCAAGAAGATAAAAAGAAATAACCAACACCATTAGTAACTATGTCGCAAAGGGTATGGCTCCCCTATCTACAGTGGAGCACAGTGGGTTTAGACACCTCATTAAAACTCTTGACAGAAGATACACTGTGCCGTCGCGAACATTTTTCCCAAACTGCGCTGCCCAACATGTACAAAACATGT
Source organism: Forbesichthys papilliferus (assembly GCA_025399855.1). Lineage (NCBI taxonomy): Eukaryota > Metazoa > Chordata > Actinopteri > Percopsiformes > Amblyopsidae > Forbesichthys > Forbesichthys papilliferus. The sequence continues at coordinate 8,237 of JAODOY010002517.1, forward strand.
CGCATAAAGGTAGCTACTGAACTAAAGTCTGTTCAGCACTTTGCAGCCACGTCTGATCTCTGGTCAAGTAGGACGATGGAGCCATACTTGAGCCTCACCGTGCACTACATTGACGATGAATGGAAGCTTCGCAACAGATGCCTTGATACGGCATATTTTCCAGTCAATCACATGTCAGAGATGATTGCACAGGGCCTGAGAGATATGTCTGCATGGGAACTCGGGGAAGAAAACCTTGTTGCTATTACAACAGACAACGGCGCTAATGTTGTCAAAGCTACATAGCTCAATGGATGGACACGGCAGCAGTGTTTTGGACACAGGCTCCACCTTGCAATCGGTAAGTGCACATCTTAACCGACAATGCTATATATTCATTAATCAATTGGCATCTTGGTAGTGACTGGCTGCTATAGGCTCTTTTTAATTTGTATGTGTCATAAATAATGTGGCTATGTTTTTATGACTTGTTTAGGTTCTAATTTTCTTACCTGTCTGTGCTCCATGTCCATTTAGCACTTTTTTTAATGTTACTGTGCTTGAAATTACAATGTAAGAAAACTCTACATTAAGTCATCATTGTGGTAGAAATAAATAAAGTTAAATTATGAATTTAGCTTGAGCTAGTGTGTAAAAGCTTCAAAGTATAAGTGAAATAACATTTTTGTGTCTATTTCAGAAAATGCAATGAAAGATCAACATGCGGTGCAGGCAATGAGGGTGTGCAAAAACATAGTTGATCCTTTTTCCTAGTTTGAAAAAAAAGAAGGCATTACTGAAGGCGCAACAAGAGCTGAACCTGCCAGAACATAAGCTGAAAACAGCCTGTGTGACCAGATGGGGATCAATGCAAATGATGACTGCAAGGGTCCTTGAGCAAAAGAAAGCCATCACACAAGTCCTCGCTGATGATAAAAAATCAAGGCACCTTGTTCCATCTTGGGCTGACCTGGATGTCTCAGAGGCTGTTAACAAAGCTCTCTCCCCATTGATGCAGTTCACAGATGCCCTGTCTGGAGAAGAATGTTACCATTTAATTTGTGAAGCCTATCCTACACATCCTCAATTCACGAGTGCTGGCTGAGGAGGAAGATGATGTGGAGCTGACCAAAACAATCAAAAGTGGAATCATAGACTATCTTAGGGGAGAGTACTCAGACCCCATTACAGAAGAGCTACTGGACACAGCCAGTTTTGTTGATCCCAGATTTAAAACAACTTACATTTCTGCACACCATGTCCGCACCATTCAGGAGAAAGAGAAAACAGAGATGGAGTCAGCAGCTACAGTCTGCAGGGAAAGCACCACCGAGACTGCCGAGTCCTCTACAACTTCAGAGGCAAAGAAGCCAAAGAGGTCATTAGGTAGGTAGTAGTGAGGCAACTCCTTCAACTGTACCTGCTTTGTCACTTCAGCAATCTAGATGCAGAGTTGAGCAGCTACCTGGTGTCTCCTGTGCTGGATAGTGAGGGAAATCCACTGGAATGGTGGAGAAAGCATCATGTACACTTTCCCACTCTAAGTAAGGTGGCAAAAAGTATCTCTGCATACCAGCCACTACCTCCCCATCAGAGCGAGTTTTCAGTTCAGGAGGAAACATTGTTACATGCCTCAGATCCTGCCTGAAACCTGAAAAGGTAAACATGCTAGTGTTTCTTAGTAAGAACCTAGAGTAAATACTGCATACAGTATAGTGACAAGACAAGATCACTAAGTGGAAGACCACATGCAACATCTATAACCCTATGATGAGCACACAAGATACATAAGCTGCTGATCATTAGAGGTGCCCTGCTCAGTCTCATTTACATCTTTGCACATGGCATTGTTTAAATCATTTTGTTTACAGGAAATGTAGGTTCTTCTATACTTTTCACATTGTATTATTGAAAATATTTTACAAGTTCTACTTTTGACATTGAAATGTTTGCAGAAACTGCAAGTTATTTTTAACTTTTTTAGGAAAATTGTTTTTACAATATAACTAAAATGTGAGTTTTTATAAGACATTTCATTTCAATATGCTGGTTATTTATACTTTATACTGAAATGGCAGTATTTAAATTAATTTATTTTCTTTGCAGAAGCTGCTAATTATTTAGTACTTTTTAGGAAACTTTAACTTTAAACTAAATGTGCCTTTTCATAAGGCTAGTATACTTAATTTAATTTGTTCGAAATGTTCAATAAATAACTATATAGTTAAACTGTGTAGTGTTGTATTTTAAAATAAGGATATGCACGCTTATCATTAGAAATATCCCAACTTAAATAGCTAAGTATAGTACAAAGTAAACCTTGTGAACTATGAAGGCAAAAAAATAACAAATCGTTAATTAATCGTAATCGAGGTACAATGTTCAATTAATCGTGATATTGATTTTAGGCAATATCGTCCAGCCCTATCTTACAGGTAGGTCAGCACCGGGGTTTAAACCTACGACTGGCTGGAAGTCGAACACCCAGATCACTAGACCATCCTGTCCCCATAATGTCTATATCTGCGGTCTGATTTTCATTTGGATATTCAAAATTGTTTTTTTTTTGTTGTTTTTTTTTCCCCCCCCGAAAAGTTTTACAGGCCTACCACTGGAAAGTGAAGGGTCACTAACAATGCTTTTCTTATGCTACATTTCAAAGGGTTAAGAACAAGGTACTTTTACATTTACTTGGGTAGATTTCTGAAATTGTACTTTAACCCTTTGAACCCGCAATTTTTGTTTTTATGGGAGTTGGCTAATTGTATTTAAGCCTACTTGAGTGAATCTTTTCAGTATGCTACTCTACCCACCCCTTATAATGATACAGTAATAAGATAAATAAATAAATATTTGTTACCTTTCCTATTAATGAATAAAAACAACATATTGCCATGGCACCGTGCATCTGTCAAAATTTGGCATGACATGGTGTCCCTTATTTGTTAATGAGAAAGTCGGCAACCCTAACTCCATGACAAGTGTTGTTCTTTAAACAACATGGCTGTTTTTCACACATTTGACATTTTTGCTTCTACAGGCATTTCTGTAATATTTACATTTACGGCATTTGGCAGACGCTTTTATCCAAAGCGACTTACATGTAGTACATTTGTCAGTAGTTGGACAGGTCGTATACCAGCAATTATAAGCGAACAATATTTTGAATAAAACAAATGCAGAATAATGTCATTATACCTATTACCACATAGTCAAACAAAGTGCAACAGGTAAGGGCCTAGCTAGTAAAGTGCAACAGGTCTGGCCTAGCAAATTAAAAAAAAAAAAAATTATAAATAGTGAGATAAAAGCTAGAGAAGTAATAGTTATCATCATGCGTTTATGTCCCTGGAATGATTTTATGTCACTGGAATCAGCATATTCACAGCTACAATTTAAATTGTGAAACAACACACTTCTAAGACATTATAACGATTAGATTATCGTTTGTGTAATAAATGCAGAACATTTTTACATTTTTTTAATCTTTACAAACTATGTAACTCTTGGGGTCAAACACAGAAACCAAAAATGTACAACTATTTACATTTTTTGGGATATTTTCCAAAACCTTTTTTTGGGCCAAAACCATTTTTGGGGCCAAAATCAACAAAGTTAGCTGTGGAAGCAGGGAGGGACCGGTATCGTGGAAGCAGTTCCTCTCTGGTATGAGACAAAGTGGAACATCACATTCATTGCACTTCCAAGGTGTCTTTTTTTTCCCCCTTCCTGTTTGCATCTTTCACACTTTAGGCGACCAGCTGCAGTCCCCCTTGATTGGTCAGTTTGCTCTCTGATGGGCACGGGGCTGTGACCTGTCTTTCTGGTTGTGGCAGCAGCCTTCAGTGTCACCCCACACAACTCAGCTGCAAGCTGCTCAACAAAT
>JAODOY010002518.1:0-12099 GCA_025399855.1 Forbesichthys papilliferus
GGCTCGTGGCTGTTTTTCCTTTCCCCGTTGTGTTTTTCGTTCGTTTGCACTCGCCTCCAACACCACGGCGTAACAACTAGAAGTTAGTTAATCACTTTGTGACGTGCCCCTGGGGTCCCAGAGAAAAGCAGATGAGTGCACTCTTTCTCATCATCTGTAAAAGCCTCTGAGTGGACCCAAGAAAGAAATAAGTTAGATGATAGATCTGGAAAAAAAGAGAAAGACCTTGTGTGAAGGCATCATGACGTTAGTCCTGGTCCAGTGCGAGTTACCCAGGAGAGTTTTGGGTATTAGATCTGCCCTGCAGAAAGCTTGCCTCTCTTTTCCTCTCGCCGATTCTCTTGCTCGCCCTCTCTCTGTCACTGGATTCCATTTTGAGAGTAATATGTGGCGACAGTGTGAGATGATGAAGAATAATCTCTGTACTGAGAGCCTTTGCTGCCTCCTAGTTCTATTCTTAGGCCTCCACCAGCAGTGACAGATAGGGCTGGGTATCATTGGAGCTCTCGTCCCAGCGTGGCTTCAACCTTGGAGCGAAGTGTGAAAACGTCCATGTGGGAAAGCCAAGAGTATATGATGCGATCGTAGGTGGTCCATGCGGACTACTGCATATAGGAGCTTTTGATTAGTGAGCACTCAACAGCTCACTCAAGAGAGCAGCTTGCAGGGCTCACACAGAATGAGAGCAGCAGGGGCCACAGGAGAGTGAATAAGAATTAGAGCAAGAGCAAGAGCGAGAGTGAGATAGTCGCCATTAGTCTGTTGGGGCTCTCTGGACAAGGAGCTCCAACACACTTTGTGAAATGCCAAACAGAGGAATAGCATCAAAAATACCCATGGCTTCAGGCGCTTCTGGGTGTTGTTCCATTTCACATCTGCTGTGATCGCAGCTGAGTTTGACCACACAGAGAACTGCCAGGGTCTCACTCTCCCTCTGCACACGTGTACCCTCTTTGTAGCTACCTTCTACCCTAGCTGTCAATGACCTGTCACTCTCATTCCATCAACACCATTTTACTCTAGATTGTCAAGCAGCCATTTCTGGTCAGTTATACTGTACTACATGACAGCCTGGTGGCTTAGCATGTTGATTACTCTGAATTAGCCCAGGCATACAGTACTCACATACATGTACAAGTTATTGAGTGATTCAACTTTGATAGATTAGTTCATACTGAATCATGTAGCACATTGATCACACAGTAAGTTAGTAAGATTCAGTAATATTATATATAGAGTTGTTTTTACACAATGCCATTTTTATTCATACTTTTCACAATGCATGCACAGAAAACACACTTCATACATGTCGACAAAATAAATTTCATAGGAAGCACATGCAAACGCATCTATCAATAAAATATGCCAGGGTGAATAAGTGATAGGATACAAGGTAGCTGAGCTGAGTATGGCCGTCCTGTCAGAACATGGTTTCATTCTTGCTAACATTCATTCTTGCTAACAGCCTGACCAGGACATTTACCAGATTTCTTCTGAGAAACATAGTTGAAAGACAATTCATCAAAAATATGTGTTGATTGAGGAGAATAATATCAAATAAATATGCCAAATGGTGTCTATTTACAGTACCTGGAATCAGGTACAGTAAATGTGTGTATGGAATCATGTTACTTAGAGAGAGCATGTCACAAAGATGAAAGCTTAGCCATTAGGTTTCATTAAGTAATCTAGTGTCGGTGTACAAAAAAGCAACTGTTTCATGTTGGTACTATGGAGACACTGCTGTTTTTCTAACCTTTTGTTGTAGCTCAAATTCAAATAACGGAATATAAGGCCATTTAATTGATTAATTAGGAAACAAGCCAAAATGGCCCCTGATGATGAGTGGAATAATCAACCAACGTAGACTGGACAAAATTATAGAGAAAGATTTCAGCTGGTCCAATTACACGAGTTGATAAGAGCTTCCTTTGACGTTCCTGCCCATTTCAAGTTGATGATTGGTTTGCCTATGCTCCCATTGACCCATTAAGAGGATGGTGCAAAGCTTTTTGACCCAGACAGTTCTTTGAGTATTTAAAGAGGGTCTCAGCCTGTTGTTTTAAAACAATATTCAAAGCATGTTCGTGGGTCGAAGGGTCACACAATGTTCAATACTGTTTCCATGTACTTTGATAATATCATAAATCGTAATTTGCTGAAATTATAAGTGGTGTGTCTTTATTTTTTCTTTTCTTTTTTTCTTCCTTACTTCTAATCACAGGACATGATTTGCATTGTGCATTGCATTGTTTGTTCACAAGTCAAAGTGTTTGTTCTTGAGGGATGGTCATTTTCTCTACATTACCTGCTTAATCTAAAATAAACCTGACTGTCCTTACTGGAGTAACTTCAGAACATGTATTGAGGCGACATGTTCATAGTATGTTTCTGAATCCAGTAGCTGATTGAAATACTGTGCCTATCCTTTTTACCATATTTTCTGCTGTCAATGAAGATCATGAAGGAAATATAGAATTAATACAATAAAGTGAATATACAGTCAATAATAATTAGAATAATCAATATTATTTTTGTTAAATAAATGTTTTATACATATTCATTATTTAGCTCTAATGATTTAGCAACTACAGTAATTATTTAAACATGCATTGATTTCTAACAAATTTCAAAGTATAAACCTCAATGGAAAATACAGTAGTTGTGTGCGTAAGTGTAACAGTTGGTGCTTGGAATGTGACATGAGAGCACAAACCGGAGCCAGCTGGGGCCAATGGCTACATTAAAGTAAAGCACCAAAACAATCCGCCAGGATAAGTATAGTATTGGAATGGCTTATGCCCCCATGCCAGACTCTCTCAGAGGAAGAAATGGTCCACTACTCTGATGGAGGTGGTGCGGACCCTTTGATTAAGGCCGGCTTTGTTTCCTTTGATCCACTCTTCTCTCCCCAACACATAAGACAAGCCACCCCCCCAGTGCCAATCATACCCACAGGAATGGGTGGCCGCGTGTGCGTGTGTGTGTGGTGTCTTGGTTTTTCGACAGTATTACTTGTTGTTGACCGTGGTAGCACTTACTTTATGGGTTTACATCCAATGAGGCTTATGTGTTTCTGAATGATTTTGAAATGAGCGTGTATGTCAGGGTTTAGGTGTGTGTGTGTGAGAGAGAGAGGGAAGGAGGGAGAGAGAGAGAGAGAGACAGAATGTAAGCGGATTATAAAATGCTCACAGTTGAAGGGACAGGTTGCTCCAATGGTTGCTCTTCACCTCTGGGATTGGGTGATAAAGTATTCGGTGAACACCATGCTTTTGCACAATGCCATAAAGCCTTAGCTCTATAGACTACAGTTTCTACTTGACTGGCTAGCAGACATTTCCAAATACAAGTTGCATAGTGTCAATTGCTTTGACTCTTGTGAGATCAGGCCAACTGTGCTGAGTGCACTTACTGTACACTGGAGCTGACACCATCAAGACAATAGACGTCATTGCTATAGTGGCGCCCATCCAAGCAGTATTATTTCCATATCACATTGGATGAAAACGCCTTGTACATAACCATATTACCTTACCTGTGCCATAATCCCAAGAGGAACAGATCCCCAGCCTTTTAGTAGCAGGAGATTGTGCAGGGGGCGTGAGGGGTTAAGACTTGTTGAATGGCTGGGAGGCATTGCACAATGACGTGGATTAGACAGCAGTAGAAGGGCCTTTAGAGCTTTGCTTGGGTATTCAGCAGCTTACAGCACCCACAATAACACTTATAGTCAATAGCGCCAGATTGGCTATACTAGGCATTGGCAAAATGGCTAGCAACCGCTAGCTAAATGACCTAGCATGGTCATTCATAGGAGTTAGCTATAAATATTTAATCCATGATTTATTTCTGATAGTGAGAATTCAGAATTGGGGATTTCTGACCTCCAGCCTGAGAAGGAGCTGGCAAGTAGTATAAAACGCCCTGTCAACTCAGAATTTCTATTTGGTTGGAATGTTGGGCAATGTTTCCCAATCATGACTGCCTGCCCTACATTGTTAAAAAGTATATTTTACTTTCAAGGGTGATTTCCATCTTTAGTTGCATCAGTCAACACTTAAATACTTTCATTGTTTGAACATTTAAAACAGCGAGGAAGTTACGCCTCTATTCACATTGGTGAACTGATGTAGAGTCGACTGCTTCAAATTCCTTAGTGTGAGCATCAGCCAGGACCTCACCTGGTCCAGGCAGTCTGCCTATACTTTGTAAGGACACATAGGGCCCTATTTTAACAATCCAAGTGCACAGTCTAAAGTGCAAACTGCATTTAAGGTGTGTCCAAATCCATTTTTACTAGTTTAACAATAGATAAAATGGTTCAAGTGTTGTATTTACTCTCTTCAGTATTCATGGGTGTGTTTTGGGCGTAACATACAATAAACCAATCAGAGTGTCGTCTCTTATTCCCTTTAAAATTCTAGGCATTCTTGCACTTTGGAGAATAGGTATTATACCAGCGGGTTTGTGAAAGCCCATGACCCTAAAATATGTTGATGTAGGCTACACAGCACACAATAATAATATTCAACATTATACTATAATTTTTCAACCCTTTGCATGTTTTTACTCTCCTGTGTGTCCACATGCTTGTAACTCGCAATGGACAATGCGCATACAAGAGTGTATGTGCATTGTCCACCTGGAATAGGCGATACTATCTTGATAATGCGCCACAGGTTTATAACAGGTATTTGCATTATTACCTTCTGCTGCCTTAAGATAGCAATATGTCAGCAATGTGTTAGACCACACCACATGCTTAGACCAACACACCCACGGCGCTCAAATGGGCATATGTGCATTTGCTATTTAGACGTGGGCGCTGGATGGGAAAATGACAACTGCAACTAGAAAAGACACTTAGGTTTCCCCTTTGCTCTGCTTTGCGGTTAGGGGCCCTTAGGATGTTTATCAAAGGCATAATTTGCAGGACCACTAGAACACTAAAAACCTTTAATATATGAACCTACAGAAGCAACTATGCTATTCACCAATCTAACCATATTCTAATATTTCCACAGTATTGGCTATATCAAATCACACTGATGTACCATTAACATTATGTTACCTACTACTAACATTCTTACATTCATAGTACTTTGAAATTGAATTTCATACTTTACTTAAGCATTAAACACACTTTCATCAGCATTATGTTCATAAACAGACTGTCATGACAGTGAGGGATTAAGGGGAGAAGGGAGTTGCAATAGCATAGGTAACTTAAACATATGTGAATGCACCGTTAATGAAAAAGGAGCATATGCACATTTTGGACAAAGATATGGTGCAGTCCAGATGTGGTCTTTTCCATGGACATGCCTGCATTTTCCAGTAGGACAATGCAAATTGCATTGGCTGCATAAGCAGTAGGTGCTAGAGAGTGGGGGTGCTGGATATGCTTGTCTGTAGTCTACAATCTGCAGTAAAGTGGGGTGCATCAAAATATGGCAAAGAAGGCTTTTTTAAGACCTTAATAATAGAGAGGGGGCAATTCTACTTGATAAACATCATAAATTGGTGACTACAGTGCCCACCCATTTAATATGTGTAAGTAAAAGAAATATGATGACGTTATACACCATCATATGAAGTGTTTTATTGTATTTAGTATACAATAGTACAGGTTGAATGAAATTTACAAATCACTTCATTTTGTTTTCATTAGCATTTTCCATGCTGTCCCAACTTTTTCTACATTAGTGCTTTAAAAGATGGAATCGGTCATTCTGGAGAAATATTGATACTGTATTTTACCTTGGTCCAAACAACACCACCTCTTCCTTCAATGCCATAAAGTGCTCCCTCAGCCACACACAATGTGCAGACATTGCCAAGGCTGGGATATGTTGTGTGGTCTGCACCACTTTGTGTGTTCCAATTTACAGAGCCAGGGCTGTGTAGAAACACAAGATTTATTTCAGCACGCACACAGATCGACTCTGACTCCACTTTTAATTACAATGACTAGCGAAATTTGCCCCAGTACTAAACATTTGTTGTACTGTACACATGACTTTGTATACACGTTTGTTTGCTGACCGTACATTACCTTTGTACAGGTCATCAGAATGGCCCATCACTTCATTGTCGACATCATACTATATTGTGGATAGACGTGGCACATTTGTTCTACAAACAGCAGTCTGCTGTTGGCAGGACAGAGAACAATCAGGCCTTGTGTTAGGACAGCTCTGTGCCTGGTGGCCATCAAAACACACCACAGTCTTAATACTCATGCACGCATGCTGCCTCATGCACGCATGCTACTTCTACGCACCTACTCACCAATATGTTTCACAGCATATAATAACAGTAATGGGTTCCGTATGGAGAGCTGCATTGGAATGCATTGGCCAATTTTGTTTCCAGAAAGGCCTATCAAGAAGTGTGGCATTCAGAGCAATGTTACATGTCATATTGCTTGCTGACGATTGTGTTACAAATGTCTGATTTGAGGAGGTCACACTCCCTAAACCCATTATATCTCTTATCTTATAATATATTTGCCATGTATTGACTGTAGGAAGGTGGCACCTAAACCTGAGTCATTCTCATCAGGACTGTAGCTGTAACATCTCTCTCTCTCTCTCTCTCTCTCTCTCTCTCTCTCTGTGTGTGCGTGTCTAGAGCTGCAGAGGGAGGGCAGCATTGAGACCCTGAGTAACAGCTCCGGTTCCACCAGCGGCAGCATCCCACGCAACTTTGAGGGCTACCGTTCTCCCCTGCCCACCAACGAGAGCCAGCCCCTGAGTCTTTTCCCCTCCACCCTGCCCTAAAGGAGCTCTGGGCCCACCATCTTCTCTACAGACAAACGGATGACAATGCCAACAGCTCCCATATTACATCTAGGTCCAGCTTTATAGGAAACTTTGCTCACTAAGGTGTTGGTAAAGCACTACATAAATGTATTTTAAACTGTCAAACTAATAGAGATTCATAAATGCATTATACTGTACATGTTACATATTCTTTCATCTAAAATATTTTCATTTGAAAATGGAACAGCAATTGAGTTTAACTAAACTTTGGGATGAATTGCCAGAAACGCGCTATATCAAATTAAGTAATTATTATTATTATTATTATTATTATTATTATTATCATCATTACAAAAAAACGTAAATATCACTTTAAAGAGGTGGTGGTACCCTAAATTGTGTCATTATGTAGGCTAAGTATTTGAAAGCAAATGCACCCTTTGCATCTATAATAATAGGAGCTGATTTAGAATAGAATCCCTCTGCACACCCGATTATTGTGTGAGTGGTGCATCACATTCTCTTTGCTCTGTCCCCTATGGCCAAATAATACACACTACACCTTTAATGAGGCCTTGATGTAATGAATAGGGTATATAAAGCTGGACCTAGACAAATTTTCCCTAGTGCAGGTTGGTGTATGGCAGTAATAAATTAATGATATAGCTTGTGTGTGGGCCGGGGGTGGCTATGGAGTCAGAGGATATATGCAGTCAGCCCACAGCCTGAATGAGGCTTTAGGTCATTCTGCAGAGAAATCCTTATTATTGTTAGCAACTGAGGTATGACCAAATTCACTTGATTTATTATACATTTCTCTTTTATTTTGTTCAGTTTGTTGATGTGAAAAAGCCCGAGGTTTACTGGCCACTATTAATTATATTTGCCTTCAAATAGATTTTAACAGAATCATTTGGGGTTAATGCCAATGGTACCTATGTTTTATTTAACTGACTATTTTTGATTGTGTTTAAACAATGTTAGAAATGATGCATGCTTCACTGGAACAGTAAGCTTTTGCTTATTGTTGACAGTAATATTTGTTTTATAATATACAAATTGTTCCTGCCCTTTAAGTTAAATAAAATATCCTTGAGAAGGTCTCATCAGTTTTTTTATGTGATGTCATTCTTCTTGGAATAATTACATAAAATGTAAATGTATATTATATGAATTATATTAAATGATATAATAAGTTACTTAAACCCCAACTTAACAAATATTACACTTTTACAAAACGGTTCTTTCAGTAAGAATGTATTTCCATGAAGATAAGAAACAATCTGTCCCTCAAAATAACATAGAGTCTCTTAATTCTCCAATAAATTGTGTAACATGTCTTCAAATCATCAGAATGAACTGCAATAAAGGTGAAGAAAATCATGATTATCAGTTAATATATGATTGCTCTCTGAAATTCACTATTTTAAGAGAAGCAAGTGACAGGTTGAAATATTGTAGGTCTGTTCAGATGGAATTAAACACCACACTATTCATAAAAAAATGTCCGAAAACATTTAGTCATGAATGCATAACTTTTTGAAATGCAGCCATCATTAAAAAGCCATACGTTTCTTTTTCCATAGTTTAGCATATATCTGAAGTGAAGTGTAGTTGATGACAGGTAAATGACAACACAATGTGACAAGCAGAAATGCCTTATTGTTTGTTTTATTAAACATGAAACCTATAACATAAACTTACAGCAGGTATAGAAAAAAGAACAACTCTAGGATTACGTGACATATCATCTGACATAAATAATAGGTATTAAATATAATGCAATGTTACACAAAGTATACGATGTATAAGGACAATGTTTAAGGACATACATTTCACTATAAACAAACTTAATAATTTATAGTCCCTTCGATGCAAAGCAACTACACAGATAACCAGTGTTTGGCATGTTATTAAGGAATTGTAAAAATGTACTATTTACTTATAACTCCTTCAAAAAGTAATGAATTACTTTCCTCAATGCATTACTAAATTACTTTCACAAACACTACCCTGCCTCACCTTTTCTGAAAAATGACAACCTGTGTAGCCAGCTCATTTTAAATAGCATCATCTTTATTGGAACAACAATAAACCTTAGGAGTCAATAATCAGCTAACAGGTTGGTCTATTTAGCCTACCCAAAATTTGCTAGGTCAAGCAAAAGAATAAAGGCACATGTTCATACGATGGAAGTCTGTTTTGCTCTTGTAATGCAGTAATGCAGCATTACTTGGATTAGTAATTGTTACCGTTTTGGAAATAGTAATTTGTTACACTACTGGTATTACTGTAACTAGTAGTTACTGTCCAACACTGCAGACAACAGTGTAACATCTCAGAAAATAAAGCAGACAAGACACAAATGTAACTGTAAAATGGAAATGAGCAAAGTATATTTGTAATGTTAAAGCTGATGAAGGAGTTATAGGGCCCCTGTGTGGAACTTACCTCAGGCTTAGAATCGCCATGTGACTAAGCTGTAGACAATCATGGCAGCCTGCCATCACATTCTCCTCTTAGAAAGTAGATCTTACTGTTTGCCTGTGCCTGACCCACATGGCAATGTGTCTGGGAAGGAGAAGGGGGGGCGGGGGCGGGCGGGGGGGGGGGGAACGCATAGCAATTATTGCTATTGGATTGATGTCATAGCATCATACTGCTCTACTGCTTGGTTATGTAGGGACTTGAATTAAGAACTGATATTGATATTGCATGGTAATTTGTATTTCATTCAATAGGCTATATTTTGTTATTAAAATTAATATTCAGTAGATAAATAATCTTCTTATAATGAAACCACTTTAACTGCATGATATTTAGTCTAAAAAGTGTGCATGATGGACTTAGAATTGTTAATTTGTTTAGATAATATATCATATAGGCAGGCCTATGTCTAAGAAAACAACTGTACTGAAATAGCTTAAGTAAGAAACTATACTGTAAAATAAATAAATTTCCCCCCGGACCTGACTTATAATTAGGTCCTAAGTATACAAAAACATATATAATAATAATAAAAAAAATATATTTATATTTCTCCGGACCCAGTGAAAACTAACAGCACCTGAAATTGTCTAGTGGCCGATTCTGAACGAGTGGCGCTAAAGTTTGGTTAGGCTGTCACATTGAGGCTATACAAATCAATGGTTGTTTTTTATAGACGTTCTTGACATTTCCTCAATATTACCAGCGTACTTATCAGATGATAATAAAAAATAGATGACCAATTCTAAACCGTGCGATATTTAAACGTGCGTATAGGCCTATAATAACGGAATGTTCTATACAGGCCTATGCCTAAATAGAAAAGAAGGTTAATGTACCTTTCGCGTCTTTTGGGGAGTAGGCTAATTATTCATCTACGAACATTGGATGAATCTCCATTATCAATTGAGGCCTATCATGAAAAATTAGATGTAAGATAGCTACAGTATATATAGCTTTTTTACGTGTATTTATTCATCGCCTATTGTGATTGTTCATATGTTCATAGTTAACTATTAAGATAAGATATATCGTGTAAAATTTACTGTTTATGTAACCTGGTCTATGGCCTAGTTAGGCCTATTTTTACATTTCGGTTAAACGTTGCCAGGACATGGACAATTTAGATTTGATACTTCATTACTTTTTTTTAAATCTTTTTTTTTTATATGGGTTATTAGGCCTATAGCATTAATTCCAAAATAGGCACTGCACTTGCTGGTTTTAATGTGTTTGGGTGGATTAGCAGGAAGACATGAATTAGGCCTATGTACGATTACGATCACTGATAGGCATATATGCCATTGGCTAAATGATAATAATTTGTGTGGAAATATGTGAGTTTGTGTTAACGTAAGTGTAGTGGTAAAACACACATCTTGTTGTACAGTTTTTACAGCAGTTCTGGGATTTGTAGGTCACAGATGTCGTGAATCCACCTGTAACTGTTAGGGCATCAAAGCCAGAAAGCGAAGGTCTCTCAGAGGCCAGGGCGCTCTCCGCCGTCCCCGTTTCCACCTGAAAGAAATAATTGTTGATGGTGGTTGGAAATAAATATGAATAGGTATAGGCCTATCCTACATAATAATAATAATAATACAATTATTATTATTATTATTATTATTATTATTATTACTATTATTAATATTATTATATCCGCTAATTAGGCTTTAATAATATAGGCTAATTAAGATACATATACACCAATATGGCAGCCTTCGTGCCAATGTGCCTATTCGCATATTACATATAACAGCTCAAATTAGAATAGAATAGTCGGTATATTGATACGTAGGATAGTTTAATAGTGAAATATGAAAACCTGCTTTGTAAACATAATGCATATTATTCGTAATCCAAATTTAAGACTGCATGCACATTTAGACTACCAATGGCCTATGTTCTACTCTACACAGTTGCGAAACATTTTTCTGTGTTTCTATAATTCACTCGCATCAATAGCCGTTAATATAACAAAATAATGATTTTATGACACACCATACTGCACTTGGCTGTAGGCAGGAACGGCTGTGTCCTTATTGGGAGGAACGGTTCATTTTGTTCCCATTCTAGCGCCCCCACCCGTCAGATACCTGCCGTATAGGCCTATACCTCAACCTCCTGCTATTTCTATATTATACCATAGCATTTACATATAGTCTAATATGAAATAAAGTCTATGAGTCTTATTTAATAATATTTTCTTTTTTTTTTGTTGTTGTTGTTTTGTTTTGTTTTGCAACGCGGGCCATGTCTTTTTCAGGTAAATACCATGTAATAACATATAGGCTATATGTTATTTGTATATATTTGCTATATTTGTTAGGCTATTTAACCTATAACCTGTGTCTCTTAATTGTATTATAGCCTATATGCTATAATAAAAATAGTTTAAAATGTAGCCTACAAGATAATATTATTTTTTCTCAAGGATGTTTGCACCCTGCATTGAATGTATCGTTTTATTCAATCTTATGATGCATTATGTAATATAGCCTATAACCTTTTCTATCTATCCTGTATGGTTTTAGGTTAAAATTAGATATTGGGATACATTTTTCTTGCTGTTTCGCTTGTGAAAACGCAATTATATTTTTGTTGTTGTTTGTTTTTCACTAATCAGCCGCCATTTGGCCGAGTAAGACAACACACGCGGAGACGAGCAGATGATTGCGTGCGCGCGGACGGAGGGTGAAGAGAAAAAGATTAACCCCACCACCCACCCTCAGATTTAATGAGACAGGGAAGAGATGTGTAAACAGAGAGAGAGAATGAGAGACTGAGAGAGAGAGAAAAAGAGAGAGAGAGAGAGAGAGAGAGAGAGAGAGAGAGAGGGGGGGGGGGG
>JAODOY010002519.1:0-12098 GCA_025399855.1 Forbesichthys papilliferus
GCATCCTTATGTTCGAACATGGTGTTTGTTATAGACAGTCCATGACTAGCACAGAAGTCTAACAACAAACGCCCGCTAGGGTTTAGATCAGGGAGGCCGTTCCTCTCATTCACTCCTCTCCAGGTATCTCCATCATTGCCCACGTGCACGTTGAAGTCTCCCAGTAGAACTATGGAGTTTCCTACTGGAGCCCCATACAGGACTCCATTAAGGGTCTCCAAGAAGGCTAAATACTCTGAACTGCTGTTGGGTGCATAGGCACAGACAACAGTCAGCGTTTTCCCCCCCACCACCTGTAGGCGCAGGGAGGCGACCCTCTCGTCTACCGGGTTAAACTCCAACGTAGCGGCGTTCAGCCGGGGACTTGTGACTATCCCCACATGGCGCCTCACACCCTGGGCAACTCCAGAGTACAACAGAGTTTATCCCCTATCCAGGAGAATGGTTCCTGAACCAAGACTGTGCGTATAGGTAAGCCCCACCAGATCTAAATGGTAGGGCTTCACCTCCCGCACAAGTTCTGGCTCCTTCCCATACAGCGAGGTGACGTTCCACATCCCCAGAGCCAGCTTCTGCTGCCCGGGTCTGGTCCGTTGAGGCCCCTGACTTTCACTGCCACCCATATGACAGCGCACCCGGCCCCCACGGTTCCTCCCATGAGTGGTGGGCCCATAGGATGGAGAGGCGCCACGTTGCTTTTTCGGGCTGTGCCCGACTGGGCTCCGTGGCAAACCCAGCCACCAGGCGCTCACCGGCGAGCCCTCCATCTGGGCCTGGCTCTAGACGGGGACCCCGGGCTTCCTCCGGGCAGGGTAACTTCTTCTCTTAATTATTTCTTCATGGGGGTCTTCTTCTTCATAGGAGTTTAAGTTTAATCAGCACTAAATAATCTAACTATATCTATCTTCTATCTAATGATGCTCAGCCTTTTAGTGTTTCTCAAAAATGTTCTTAGTGCTATTAAATCATGACATTTAAAAAGTTAGTAGGCTAATACATCGTATGCATTGTTACTGCATAATACTAGTTTTTCTGTGTACTATTTGAGGTAACCGAGGGAAATATGTTGTCATTATAACATTGATGCCGTTTTCTTGCCAATTTAATATCTCTTTGTCTTCCCAGGACTATTTTTATAGTCATGAAAATACATCTGTTCAGACTGTTTAGATTTATGTAAAGGCTATTATGGACTGTCAAAGAAAACACTGCTCTTCAATTAAACCCTGAGATTATTCTACCTTGACCATAACTGTCATGATTACGTGACGTGACATGACGATACTGTAAGCTTCTCAAGAGCATTGGCCTCACATCTCATTTGAGAGTCTTCCTGCAAGTGTGTGTACATTCACTGGTTAAAGCTGTAGTTATCCTTTAGCTATTTAAAGTGGTCATGAGCAAACACATGTCCCGGAGAAATTCGAACATGCATGGGTTAGATTAATTCACCTAAGGAGATAAACATAAAGTATGCAGAGATATTGTATGCACAGCATGTCTACACTACATATGGAAATGGCCTGCCAAAAGACAGTGAGGACATCTTTAATATTTATATATATTAAATAATGCTATTACATTTCCCTTTAGCAAGTTCAGAAATATATACATTTTCAGAAATGATGCATGATGGCATGATGCTTAATTCCATCAACAACTAGCTTTTATAGCAGCACAATATTTTCTGGCAATCAGTGAAAAGAGGCCATAACATAACTTTCCAGCAATTTTTCACTTTTGTTCACACAATCATCTTTGTAGCCAGTTCTGAGGTTTTCCTGAAAAAGCAGGTTAGCATTGGTCAGCATTAGCAGTGCTCACTGCGGCCACCCAGACTCAAATCAGCTGCATATATAGTGTACTATGTTGGGGCGCTTGAGATGAAAGGGTCAACCAAATGTGTTATGACACACAGATCCAACTTTCTATTGTGTGGAAGTGACTCTGACAGGCCAATCACACAGGGATCCAGCAGTGTGGCGCACCATTCCAATTTCCTGCAGACGGCCAGGGACTGTTTATGTCTGCTCGCTGGCCGGATCAGCTCCCACGTCTCCACACTCAGCCTGCAGGCCAGAGCCAGTGATGGATGGCCATAGGGAGGCAGATTATTGGAAAAGGCCTTGATTTACAAAGGACAAGGGAAGTCACTGCTATAGGCTAATGGCTCTGTTTCGCTAACCTCCCCTGCAACTCGTAGGCATGCGCAGTGATGTCATCAGTCAAGGTTATTTGCCCTCGTCCTCCCCTCTACAAACACATAGTCACATATACTTTGTTGTGATCAGCTCCACATTGTCTGCTGTTGCAGCGCTGGCAGACTGAGAGGGTGGGGCCATGTAGGGGCAAGAATTGGGGCGCGCTGTGTCTTTGATCCTTTCTATTTGCTGCAGCATGCCATAAGGATTTAGCATAATTACCCTGATTTTGTTGTTTGTTTATATACTTATGAAGCACGTCATTACGGTCTCATTACTCACTCAATCTTTTAACATATTTTAAAAACATGTTTACCATCTAGCGTATTCATCTAAAAGTTAATAAATTTTCGCAACTGTAGCTGTTCGCGCAGATATAGTTATAGTTAAAATCAAATCTTTTCTGTGTTTTGATTAACTTTTTAGGATTCTAGGCCCCGCCCACAGCTAACGAGTTGAGTCTTTTGATTTGATTGAAAAAGTAATTTAGCCAGCTTCAGGCGAAGGTTCTCAGTGTCATTAACCTGATTAATACAAGTTAGTTAGCCCCACATAGTATGTTCCTTTCAGCTATAGATTACTTGTCATGCTATGTCATTAGGCGTTTCACGAAACAGGAAAAATGAACGTGACCTGAGACAGGGTAGGACAACAAATGAGAAGTCATTAGTAAAACGGATGGTGATTGTCAAACTGCCATTGGTCATTTCAATAAGATCTTTCAGTTCTGACTTTGGCCTCTGGGCTCCTTAAATATGTTTATGTATACTTGTCTTGTGGTTTTCCTGTGTTAATGTTTTTTTCATATAATGTTGGAAAAATGCTTAAAGTGAGTCTATAAAATTCTCAGTTTGTGTTTTTAAATCTTACCTTTTAGAGCCAAAACAACTTATTAATAATAATAAATGTATTCTTAAAACTAGCTTTCTGTATTTTCTTTACATAGCATGTCCATATTTATGTATCTGCTTTTGTTTTCTTGTCATTAGTTCACATTATTGTATGAAGTTCCTGCTGTTTTTAACAACTTTTCTTCTTCAGTTAAAGTGATTGTGTTGTGCTATTTCTCGACTGTGCCACAATCTTCCCCCTTGTAGAGTCAATTGACCACCACTGCCTCACCTTCTATCTACTTCCTGTCTGAGGTAACCATGATCCTACCCTCCCTGGATACTCTGTCCGACACCAAATACATTCCCCTCTTGCCCGGCTCAAGGAGGGGAACACATTCAATCTGTCTTGAGGCGAGCATTTAATTAAAGCCAATAAATTATCCAACTTTCATTTGGGCTTTGCCTACTTTTCCACAGTGGGACCAAGCTAACCCCGTCAGAAGGGGAAGGGAGGGGGTGAAATCATGGCGCTTGTTATTTGAAAGCAGACTATTGATGGACTGGTCATGAGCCCAGACCTGGGGGAGGACGGCAGTGAGAAGCTGGCCCGGGCAGATTAATGCGTCCCTGTGTTTGCGCCTTCCTATACCAGTCCAAATTAGGAGCTGCTTTGTTTAGTTACACCCTTTACCTCTCCGTGCTCCTGCCTGCAGCCACAGAGGGTCACCCCCGGAGCATCCACACTCATGGTTCCCTCCGTACAATTTATCACCATGTGTATCTCTCGCATTCCTTCCTGTTGAGCAAACGCAGGGAGTACTGCCTCACAGTATGAGCCCAGCAAGACCGTGTGTATCTGCTAACGCTCGGATACAGGCTTGCTACCTTAACTAGCCACGTACAGCCACACGACATACACTAATTACACCACAGGCACCCCCTCACAACACAACACTTTCCTCAGGTTGTAACACTGTGGGTAAACAGAACCGTTTAGCCACCAACCAGCTCTCAAGTTCAGCCCAAAGCGATTTATTGTCACCCTGTGAGAGGTTCTTATACCAAGGACACCTTATGAGACTCTGAGACAATCTGAGGCCATGTGTGAAGCATGCAAGACATCTAGACACGGCTGGTTCTGTTTATGATACTCTGTGGCTGATTAAGGCAATACAATAGTGTTTTATTTTACCACCCAATGAATGCTCTTCTACTTGTGCTATTGTAACCTGGTGTCTACAGGGTGCAATGGCACATGCTGCTCTCTCATTGGCTCCATCACTTAGCGCAGTATAAGATTCTATCTACTTCCAGCTTTGATTTTATTCTTATTGTGTGAGTGTGTAAGCTCTGTAATAATATGTTAGCTTCATCATGCCTCTGTTACATACTGTATACTTACTTATTTATTGTTATTTAGAGGTGCCTGAGAATGACTTGACAAAAACACAGTAGTTAAGTCCAGTAGTTTTTAGATAGAAATGTGTTATTATTGAGATGCAAATATATATTGTGATGGCTTTATCAAAATATTTAGACCTGGTTACATTTAAAACATATTAAATTGGTGTAGTGTGAACCGTAAATTTATCCTACTATAATTGAACTATAATCCAGAATATCTTTTTTTAACATGTAGGCCTGCATGGAGCTCAGTTTAATTTAGTCAAGAAAATGAATATACCATACTTTGCTTCATATTAAATTATCAAGTAATTAGCACATTAAACTAAGTTTAATATAATAAAATACAAAAGCATATATTTGTTCCCCCTTCCTTCCTTCCTTCCTTCCTTCCTTCCTTCCTTCCTATAGCTAGACATGTGGCTATGCTATTGTGGAATTATTTCTATGTTGATTGAATAATATCTTACTGCTGCTATAGAGAGGGCATCATGATGAAAAATACACAGCAGTCGCTGATAGGTATACGACCCTATCACTTACTTACACAGTCATTCATCCATCTCAGTTTCACCCGTATTCACTTATCACAGGCACATGGATTTAACGCAAGCTTCAAAACGCCTCAGCTAGTGGTGGGAGAGAGTTTGTTTCTAAGCCGGGTGGTCCATGGAGGTCACATGTGCTTCAGACAGCACATATGTTCCTTTCTCTTGCACAGAGCCTCGACATGCAACATTAGATGAACTATTGTTAACAATGGCCGTTTTTATTAAACATACTCCAAAATATGAGTGTTGATGATGTCCACGTGCCATTCAAACAAACGTAAATGGGTAGTGTGTGTTTCCTGGCCTTTGGAGACTAAGTGGTAAAAGATGGGTTGGTCATGGTACAGTAACACCGACATACTTTAGGCGTGTGCACGTCAGTGCATGCATGTGCTATGTCCTTTTGTGTTTCTCATTTAGTTTTCTGTTTCTCCAGCTCACACTTTAAATGAAAATGTATTAATAATGTTGTAATAATATACATCCATCATGTCAATTTCCACATGGAGGGTCTGTTAGCACATGCTAGCCAGCTCACCCAATGACCTGAGGTGTGTGTGTGTGTGTGTGTGTGTGTGTGTGTGTAGTGGGGTGGGGGTGAAGGGAGGGAGGGGGGGGGTATATTGGTCATCCGTCACTGTGTGTCTGCTCCTGAGGTCCCGTGAGAGGGGTCAGTCTGTTAAATCTACACAGGAGACTGTTCCAAAACCTGCCTCAAATTATTTACACATCTTTTTTAACTATGTTTAGCTGATTAGTTTATTTTTTTGTATACATTGGTTAAATATAAATGCACAAATTGTTTAGAACTAAATGTATTATGGCAAATATTATGTGCAAACATTTCAATGATTGTTTTAATGTTGCTAGTTTTATGTGTACTAATAAAAGTAATTATTTTAAAGGACTGTGGTTAGGCATTTTGAAAACTACAGTCTTAAATGTATGCATGACTTCAGCACAGCTCTTGTTGTTGTTGATGTTGTTGTTGTTGTTGTTGTTTACACAGCCTTTATGCATGCTGGAGTAAGCACCAGAGATTGACTGGTGGGGAGAAAATCAGCTGTTGACACACTACTTTATCTGCATACTTACAGTATGTGGAGCTGGGAAAACAGAGATGAAGGCAGTTTTCAGAATCCCCTAAAGAGGGCAGCCAAACATCTTTTCCAGAGATCCCTTGGATGGAAGGAAGTAGCAGTCAAAGTGTGGTGGAGAGATATTTTATTATAAGTGTGTCTGTGCCTACTTAATTAAATATACAGGTTCCATGTATTTATTCCTAGCCTGCTGTATGTATACTGTGCCACATCCTCCATAAAACACTTCAATAACCACCTCTTCTCAACACCAAATGAGCAATTGATTTTAATAGGAAGACAAATGATCGCCACTGTGACCACTGGCTCTGAAATGAGGTGTATCTAGGAAACTCCCAGCAGATTGGGGGAGCACATCCATTCAGGAAGGTAACTGGAGCGTAAGGGGGAACTAATCTCTCCATTTGAGTGTTTTGGGGCAGATTTGCACAAATCTGCTTTTGTGCAGATTCACACACACACGCGCGCGCACACACACACACACACACACACACACACACACACACACACACGCGCACTCTCACGCACACGCACACACCATCCAGATTCAACACAAGTGCTGCATTTGTATCTACTCGGCCATGTCCCTGTCAGGACTGGATACTGTTAGTCTTTGTGCATGATGCTGATCCTCTACATTACACTACAATGCAAGACATTCCTTTACGCTGAACACTGCCTCTGATGCTTGCACTGGATATTGCATTGAACTGCTGTGTGTTCTGTCTGCAAATTTAATTTGACAAAAATGTAATTGAATTGCTTTATGTAGAGGCATTCTGAGATTTAATTACATACAAAATAAAGATTGGGTCTTTCAATATTAAACACAAAGATTTTGCCTATATACTTCTCAGACTGAATTCAATTTCTAGTTGTTTTGTTGTCAATTCTGTCAATACTGGTAATTGTAAGGAAGATTTGCATGGGCGTTATATTAGGGAGTTATTACATATTTGCATACCTCAGTAAAATGTTCTCCATAGCTGGAATTTAATTTGTGTATATAACTTTGTATAAATTTTATATATTACATTGAAAAAATAATATTTATTAACAAAACATTAGGTTTTGTTAATATGAGAACAAGCCAACATAACCAAGTTATGGTGTTTTATTGTTTTACAGCATGCCAACACTTTTATTATATTTGTCCTATAAATGTACAGTGTACTGTCCTGTCTGGTTTTAGGACGTTTGTCTGATCAAATGCCAATGCTATGAGACTTATGTCTCATCACAGGCGATACCTACTTGGCATCATTGACATACTGGTGCCAGGTTCCCAGCAGACCTTTTGGTCCTGACACCCCCAGACACAGCTCCAGGAACAGCTGATAAAGGTGCTTTACAGTCACATTGTGCTATAATCCTGATCCATCCACAACATGAAGAGGTTTGTTCAGAAATACGTGTCTTACTTAGGGGAAAAAATGACACCTCCACTTAATGGGTGACAGTTAAGTAAAATGGATTTTGGTTTGGTTGCCTTCACTATGCTTTTTATTTATTTAAAAGGTTTAAATAATTGTCTGTTTGTGCTTGGTGGTACTTTCCAAGAAGTCAAGACATAACATAAAGCTCAGTGTAAATATAAGGAAAATAAAGTTCTTTAAGGTTTTTTAACTTATATATTATTGATCATACCAACTGAAATAGTTCATCTATTATTCAACTACTTAATGTGTCCAGCCAGTCCAACAAAACCTTTTCCACACGGTGGGAAATGCAATTAATTACTCATATTTCATTATTTCCCCTCAGAAGTGTTGGTGTGTACATTACAATTTCTACAAAGCTACTATAAAAGGATTAATAAGATTAATAGCTTAGACTGTATAGTCTCCTTGCCCCTAACACGATGTCTGTTGAAATATTCCGTTGTCAAAATCTTGTAGACCAACTAAAGAAACAAAGACTAAAACATAATCTTAAATAAACATGTAAAGTAGGCTTTTGCAGAATGATTGACGTCAATAGTGGTAAAAAGTAAATACATTTAAAGTAAATAAATATAGCAGTCAAAAAATATATTTCTCCAGCATATGGACTCAACATTTTCTTCAGCATACTCAACATTGAGTTCAAGATCACTTCAACATTATTGCATCAGTGAGAGAACTAACAAGACCAAGAAAGCAACATGATAACTTCATTTATTTATTTTATAACACAAAAAAAAATATTACGGAGGGTTATGGGGCAATAAACGTCTATGAAAAAAGACAAACACACACAGTGTGAAATGGGAAACAAAACCAGTTATTTTTCTTTAAAAACAGCATAGTTTGCAAAAGGCAACACTAGATGTATTCTAGTTGATCTTCCTCACACTTTGAGTTCACTGCAGAAACACAGTAAACAGCACGCATAGCGTGACCTTCCCTGTCTATTTTACAGAGCTACTGTATAGTTCATTTCATTATCTTGGTTCCCATGGTGACCATTTCAGCTTCTTGTCAGCCCAAGTTCACTGACTAACACAAACATTCTTACTTTTTCTTCTTTCTTCTCCTCTCCTCGGGTGAGGAGGGGAAAGGACCTTTGGTCACGTCACGAATGTCCGCATGAGGCATCCGTATAGTTCAGGTCCATAGACACACCAAAAGTGAAAGTCCAAAGGAAATCAACCCTCACCAACTGGCTGTGTGGTTTCAGAGGAGTGATGCCCATGAAGGGAGGGGAGATGTATCCATTTACTGGACCTCTTCAGTTTTAGGAGTGGAAATCCACCCCCACCCCTTTTCCAGACCAAGAATCAACCAAGACTTATAGTGAGCTTGCTCCGTTACAGGTAGGTCTATTGAGGCAGTGCCAGGAGGTCATGTGGGTCCTTTTAGATGGATGCCTGGATGATTGGAAGGTCTCAGCTGAGGTGAACGGGAACATGGTTCTCCTCAACACCCGACAGGGTAAATCAGGCCCTCCACACGGTACTGCCAAGAAAACAAAGATGTAATGTATGCATTAAGTATCTATAACTACAACTACAACAACTACAACTGAATGTGATCCAAGAAACCCTTGGCCCACATTCAACACAGCCTATTTATTTCGAATTTCTTTGTTTTTTAAATATTTTTAATGTGGTGAGCATGGTTATATACCGTACTGTATATTACATACAACTTTGTTGATATAGTATCACACTGTGTTAATGAAAGAAGTCAGGAGGCCCATACGGTCTGAGAAGGCCACTTGAGGTAGGCCTGGCTAGAATGAGACAAGGAAATAGTGCTATACTCTATTACACGGCAAACTCATGGTTATTTATAGATGTGTATTTGTCTGCTGCTAATTTTTGCATACATCCTTTTGTACGGCCTGTCTATTGTTTGAACAGTTCCCGTCAGTTGACTGCTTTAACAACTGAATTTCCGTTCAGGGATATTTATCATATCTTATCTTAAAGGTGCCATGACTCCAGCCGTGCCCTGGTTTTTTTTCTGTTTTCTTGTGTTTTTTTGTGGTTCCAGTCCTTATGTGGATTGGGTATTGCTTTCACCTGTTCCTTATTATGCCCTGTCCAATGACGTCTTGCTTCCCTCTGTTTAGGCTTTGTGTGTTTTCTTGTGTTCGTTTACTTCGGTTGTACGTGTTCCTGCCTGTCTGTTCCGTGTTTTTTTGGATTAAACCCCTGGAAAACAACCCTACTTCCCACTCCTCAACCGTGACATAAGGTGCATGTCGTATGAATATGGCAAGTTAGCTGAAAATGAATAAGAGAACGCTCGTTTAGCATAAATATATAAATTAGATTTAAAAAGATTGAAAAAAGGCAATAATACAACAGCATTTGGCCAAAAGGTTTATTGACCAGCCATGCTATATCATTGATAGCATGTTTCACAAACACCAAGCACTACCAGCAGGCGCTACTTCCCACAAGAGAGGCTAGCTCCCACTCACTCCCCCGGCCCCTTTACAAGGTGCTCCTCTCAGAAGATAGCATGGACCCTTCTCTAGAAAGAGGTTAGCAAACCCCAGACCGATTAATGAGGAGAGAGGCTCCTTTTAAACAAAGGCCCCTGATGGTGTTAGGAAAACACATCAGAGTTACTGAGGAAGTTCATTGACAAGTATGGGAGGATGAGAGAGGAAGAAAAAAATGACTTTAAAAAGCAGTGAATAAGCCTGTAAACTCCTTATTAAGCCTCAATGGTTTAATCCCTATTGTCCAGTATAGGGGGCAGAGGTTAGAATTGAGAGAATGGCCTGTTTTTTTCCAGATAAATAGGAATACAGAAAAGGGTGTAGAGGATGGAGGGGCAAACAGTCATTTCCTCACCGCTAAAGAGGGTGCTGATATATGTGTGTGGGGGTCTTCAGCATGGCTGGCAAAGTCCGATCTGGACTGACAGGTGTATTGTTTCTCAAGAGCCATGAGCTCAATCATCGTTGGGAGAAGAGAGAGTATCGCTCTGTCTGAAGGCTCTTTAAATCAACTTTGGTAAAACAGCAATGATGCCATGTGTGGGGGAAATGTTAATGCAGGGTCCCTACACCCCACCCCACACATCCCTGCCCCAACTTTCTTTCCAGTCGTCAACATCTGCTTAATCTGCCCGTGCCTTAATTAAAATTGCCTATGGAGTAACTGGACCCTGTAATCAAATAAGAGTGAGAAGATTTCTATGATGCTAACATTAATGGCCAGTGGAAAGTAGAACTGTACAGAAAGCATCTCTCAGGATTAATTGACCTCGGTATCAGAGGAAATTGGTTTAATTAGCCAGGCTGACTTGGAATATGGGACTAGTGTGAATAAGGACACACTGATGAACTGAACATTGCATCAAGTTACATTTTCACTACCCTGCTTTTTTGTGGGACATTTTAGCTCAAATATTATCTTATTGTTAGTATTTTTTATTATCTATCATCAATGACAGTTAAGCTCTCTTTCTCTCTTTCTCCCCCCTCTCCCCCTCTCCCATAAATCAATTGGTCACCCCACTTGCATAGGGATATTTAATTTGGACAAAGTCAATTAGCTTTTGCCAGGGTGCCTGTCCAGCTAGCATGCGACAATATGGTGAATTAACATCTTCCATGGTCACGACTAGACCACATTAGAGCACACAGTAATAGTGTTCATCATGTAGTAATAACATGGCCAGCTTTAAAGGTTCAATTCCCAGTGTATCTCAATGAGTAAAGCAAGGCACTACAACTGTGCATCCATCCATAGTCTGCAGGTGTTGTGTCTCAAAACTAATTCCTCCATAATAAAATTTCCTGAGTGTCTTTTCTGCACCAATTTGAGATGGCAAAATCTTTATGTGAAGGAAAATACCAACGTCAGTGAGTAATGGCCTATGCTTTAGCTTACATTCGCTACATTTCCCCTTAAATATACGATTACATGTCGCTGTTTGTCCTGTCAGACACAAAGGTTATCATTAAAGGGCTAAAACTTTGGCTTAATTGGATTTCAGGAAATAATCACAAATATTTTATTTTTATTTTATGGGTGCGGATATACATTTTAGGTGAGATTGAGCACCCCTAAACAGAGTCTAAACAATAGTGTGTGTGTCCTGCTATGCTTGAAGCAGCACTGCTTACTTACAGTGGCTCTGCTTGGCGTCTTGGCTGGACCTGTTGGCTGTTGGCATTACATGTAATGCCACTGGCCTTCCACGCCCATGCCAATACCCATGCCCCCCATTGGACCTGGACACCACAGAACACAACACATATTCAACATGGTATACTGTTGAATAAGGTGCACTACACTTACTCACCGTGACCTCATCAGATATGTTTCTGAATGAGTAACATACACTCTGTTAAACAGCTGTTACACATGCGGGTATTATACATCATTTGACATAAGGTCTGTACGCCTGTCACACTATAGGCTTAGGTTAATGCAGGTTAATGACCATAGGTATGATGGAAGCCTGTTTGGTCTTGTCTGTCTAGAGACCGGTCTTGATGTGATGTGTGTGTGTGTGTGTGTGTGTGAAGGGGGGAAGGATGGGGGGGGGGGGGGGGGGGGGGGTA
>JAODOY010002520.1:0-12098 GCA_025399855.1 Forbesichthys papilliferus
CGCTCCATAGTCCCCTCACTCGCGAACAAGACCCCGAGGTACTTAAACTCCTTCACTTGGGGTAAGGACTCATTCCCGATAGTCGGATAGTATCTGTCAATAAATTGCCTTAACGTAGGCTATGTGCACTTTTTTTGATAACCTAGCTCTCTCGCTTACGACACAACTTATTGTGACAAAAACTATATTGCAGGTAATCGCACTTTTCCCACACCGTCGCCGTATGCGTGTGCTCTGACTGCAGCTGCAAGCAAAGCTAAAAACACACTTTGCATTAGGCTACAGCCTGTCTCCACAAAAACCCTCCTAAATTTAAGCAGCTCTCGTCAATTCCATCCTGTGGGACCCTAGCATAGCAACAATACCTTTCACTATTATTTAGGTGTTGACAGACTTCAAATAAACAAAAAGATGAAGCAAATGTGTGAAGCTCCATTTTCATTTTGCCTCTCCTTTTCCTTGTCGTGATGTTGCCATAGAACTATGGTTGTTGCACGGGAACATCAGACAAACCTTCAGTGTGTTGTTGACTTAAATGGACCCGGGTTGGCATCCATAAATGTAAAGTGAATGCAGACCAGCCTGGGGGCAGGGGGAGGGGGGCTAATTCTAATCAGACTGGAGTCTAGTTCGATTAGGACCAACAAACGGATCAAGTGTGAATGCGCCCTTAATAACAAATGTTCTATAGCCTACTGAAGTGTGGCAACACATCTCATTTGACTCTAGTTTACTAACCATTTGCATTATTCAATACATGTATATGACAAGACAGAACTGTCCCATTTCCTGGATAATGACCAGCACATTGTGTACTGCGGCTTTTCCCTTGGCTCATAGATGATTCCCCGATCACATGGCTTAAAAGAAATGGGGTAAAAATACAGAACACATACCACACAGTGTTAGGTGTAATAATAAAAAAAAGATTCATTCAAATTTATTGCAATTATAAGCGAATACTTTGGTCAAGTATGGATGGATGGACGAATGAAACACAAAGTGCATGATGTGCAAAAACATATTCAGATTTATAAAACAGTGCGCATACACTTCTCACCCCAGTTTTCATATATAAATCTTGAACTCTAGCGCACATGAACACGCCCACAACTGCCTATAAAAGGTCACTGAAAAATCAAATAATAACTAGGGTTGCAAGCAACACTGGGCGGGCCCTCACGCTGTGACGCACGTCGGGCCGTGGCGTGGACTCGGATATGAATCATTATGCGTGTTGTGGGAGACAATTACGTAGAATATGTGGGCAACCTGCTAGGAGCAGGGAATGAAAGATAAAACGTGTAATTTAATGTTGCCTGGAGGTGGCGCTATGACTTTGAGTGAACGTTGACATATCAATGTGTTCAGGGTGGGATTTTTATGAATTGATAAAAATTTGATACAGATTTGAGCATTTATTGAGAAGTTACATTTTTATGCGTCTTGGCGAAGGATTTACCTTCGTCACCACACCCCAGACAAGCCATTAAGTGGAAACCCTGAATATTAACATAATATCGTCAGAATCTTATGGCTTGTCTGAGACAGTTTAAAGTAAATGAATCTAACCCGCTAGGAGCAGTACGTCACAGCATAAAGATTTACATTTCATGTTGCCAGTAGGTGGCGCTATGTCTTTGAGTGGATATTAGAATATTTTTGCCTTCAGAGCGGGACAGTTATCAAATATTTGAAGTCTGGTGTAGATACGAGCATGTCCACAGAAGTTACAACAAATTGATGTTTCTTGGCGAATAATACGTTTTCAACACCACGCCACGGACACGCCCTTAAGTGAAAACTCAGTTTGTACAACTTTTAATCACCAATGTCTTGTCATGCCACTGGACAATTTTGAAATTGATCAGATTTATTCTCTATGAGGAGTTTGTTAAAGTACTAAGCGTGTAAATCGCCCAAAAATTACAATGAAATGTAAAAAAATTTGTAGCGAGCAGGCAACTGAGCTCATGTTATTGTGATCGACCATGTCAACACAATAAATAAAACTATAGAAATAAGCTTACGTAACATTATGTAACTTTTTACACCAATCAAAGTCCAGTAGGCTACTAAACAAGGCAACAACACCACCATAGTTTTGACTGACAGGCAGTCTGACCAGTCAAAAGGTCGATATGTTACTGCCATTATGTAGACAATAAAAACATTCCATCTGGCACCCTTGCTGCCGACGGCCCTGGGGAGCAGCCTATGGCAGTGGGCTCTCAGGGCCACCATAGTTTTTTTAACACCGTACCATACTTACCATAATGCATTCTTTGCCTGCCAAACTGTGGCTACTTCTATCTGCTGCTTCTCCGGGTGAGTGACAGCTCAGATTGAGCCTTGTTTTCTTGTAATCTTGGACATAACCTGGACTGAGCACCAGATTCTAGATTCAAAGTTAAGCACCTACTTTTGACCACATAGTGTATTCCAAATACAGATACAATTGAAGAAGACAGTGTGATATGCAAGAGTGTTTACCCCATACGCATTTGTGCAGTTTACATAACACACGCATTCCAAATTATTATGAAAGTTATCTTTTACATGGATTTACCTAAATAGTCAATGCAAATTCAAATCTTCAACTGGTAGGGTATAAGTCTAATTTAATTGAACAAACCACCCAATGAAAACAAAACATTTTCTAGGTTGTGAAGAACTGAAATTGGTCATTTGTTGAACTTGCAGCATTAGGTCATATTCGTCACAATTGTTGCATCCATTGAACATTTACATGAACGTTTCTCCTTGAATTTCTTTGCAGGATGTCAGAATAGCCTCCAAGAGCCATTTTTTGATGCAAACTGCCTCCCACCCTCATAGATATTTTGTTTGAGAATTATCCAAAGGTTCTCAATAGGGTTGAGATCAGGGGAGGATGGCGGCCACACCATGAGTTTCTCTCTTTTTATGCCCATAGCATTTGCAGCATGATATGGTGCCTTGTCCTGCATGAAGATGATTTTGCTACAGAAGGCACGGTTCTTCCTTTTGTACCATGGAAGAAAGTGGTCAGTCAGAAAATCTACATACTTTGCCGAGGTCATTTTCACACCTTCAGGAACTCTAAAAATGGCCTACCAGCCATGACTCCGCAACCTCCTTGCTGACGTCGCAGCCTTATTGGGAAATGGTAGCCATCCACTACATTCATCTGGACCATCCAGGATTGCACAGCACTCCTCAGTAAACAAGACTGTTGGAAAATGTAAATCTGGGCCCACTGCAACCGTTTCTGCTTGTGAGCATTGGTTAGGGGTGGCCGAGTTGTAGGTTTATGCACAACTGCAAGCCTCTGGAGGATCCTACACCTTGAGGTTCATGGGACTCCAGTACCAGCAGCTTCAAATACCTGTTTGCTGCTTTGTAATGGCAGTTTAGCAGCTGCTCTTAATCCAATGAATTTGTCTGGCAGTTATCTTCCTCATTATGATGACGACATTACCCTGGCCTAGATGAATTATAACTATAGGGCATACAAAAACACAATAGACAGAAGTGGTACCTGAGGTGTTTCTGGGCTTATTCTATCCATCCACCCACCCCAGTATTATGTCCAAGTTGTAACATAAATGCCAGTGCCCATTCGTTGTTCACATGGTGTACATAATGCAATAGATGTTCATAAGTATTCACAGCCGTTGGCCAATATTTTGTTAAAGCACATTTGGCAGCAATTACAGCCTAAAGTATTTTTGAATATGATGCTACTGTACAAACTTGGCACACCTACTTTTGGGCAGTTTCTCCCATTCTTCTTTGCAGGACCTCTCAAGCTCCATCAGGCTGGATGGGGAGCCATTTTCAGATAGCTCCAGAGATGTTCAAGTCTGGGCCACTCAAGGACATTTAAAGATTTGTCCCGAATCCACTCCTTTGTTATCTTGGCTGTGTGCTTAGGGTCGTTGTCATGTTGGAACATGAACCTTCGCCCCAGTCTGAAGTCCAGAGTGCTCTGGAGCAGGTTTTGATCAAGGAGGTATCGGTACATTGCTGCATTCATTTTCCTTAGATCCTTAGATCTAGTCTCCCAGTTCCTGCCACTGAAAAATATCCCCACAGCATGATGCTGCCATCCATAGCAACAAACCCACCCACGTCATTCATACCACCAGGCTTCACTGTAAGGATGGTATTTACCAGATGATGAGCGGTGCCTGGTTTCCTCCAGACATGACACTTGGCATTGAGGCCAAAGAGTTCTATCTATATTTTATCAGACCATAGAATTTGGTTTCTTATGGTCTGAAAAGCCTTCAGGTGCCTTTTGGCGAACTTCTGGCGGGTTGTCATGTGCCTTTTTCTGTGGCTTCCGTCTGACCATTCTACCATACAGGCCTGATTGGTGGAGTGCTGCAGAAATGGTTGTTCTTCTGGAAGTTTCTCTTCTCTCCACGGAGCAAAGCTGGAGCTCTGTCAAAGTGACCATTGGGTTCTTGGTCACCTCCCTGACTAAAGCCCTATTACCCTAATCGCTCAGTTTGGCCGGGCAGCCACATCTAGGAAAAGTCCTAGTTGTTCCAAACTTCTTCCATTTACAGATTATGGAGGCCACCGTTCTCACTGGGACCTTTAATGCTGCAGAAATCTTTGTTTCTTTCACCAAATTTGTTCCTCGATACAATCCTGTCTCTACACACAATTCCTTGGACTTGTTGGGTTTGTGCTCTAACATGCACTGTCAACTGTGGTACCTTTTATATAGACAGGTGTGCGTCTTTCCAAATCATGTCCAATCAACTGAATTTGCTACAGGTGTACTCAATCAAGTTGTGGAAATATCTCAAGGATGATCAGTGGAAACAGGATGTGCTTGAGCTCCATTCTGAGTGTCATGGCAAAGGCTGTGTATACTTATATAGGCTACATGTGATTTTCTTTAAATTTTTAATACATTTGCAAAACTTTCAATTTTTTTTTCACTTTGCCATTATGGGGTATTGTGTGTAGAATTCTGAGGAAAACATTATTTTAATCCATTTTGGAATAAGGCTGTAAATACTTTCAGGATGTACTATACAGTATAGATATAATTTTAATTTATGAAATAATCTCAAACAACAAGAAATAGCCCTTTTCTGTTATTGTAACATTAATGTTTGAGTCAAGATGTTCTTTAAAACTATTCATAGATGCAGGTCTAATATATTTTAAAGTCAGAGAGTCCCGTGTCGAGTTAGGGTTACAACTAATAGCGCGAGCGAAGTTACATGGCTGTGTTTTCTTATTGGTGGAATCTCTGTCTCACTGTGTTGTTAACATTTTCTGTATAAAATAAGAATATAAAAAGACAATATAAGATATCCTCATCTAGTCCTGTTGGTTCAGTCTGTCAATCTCATGACAAACAAGTTAAATGCGTCAAAAGTTTCAGTTTCAGCCTGCTTGTAATAAATTAGACTATATAAATTAGACTATAGCCCTATGTGCAATCAATTGTTCAAGCCACATTTCCCTTTTCAAAAGATATTCCTAGTAGCCTAAATAATCACTATTACCACAACCTAATCTATCTAGTCTACGTTGTAAAACCCGTTGCACACTGCACACGGAGCTGATGCAGAGCTTAATCACAAGCGTTTTTGGGACTGTTTTTCCGCTATGCTTTGCACACTGTCCGTGGACTGTGGCAAATTTGATCCGCTCTGCCAATTTCAGTGTTAATACAATTTATTTAATACTTACTGGCATAACCTATTCTAATAACTTTGCATCAGCATCAACATTGTTGATGCACAGTCACAGCACAACATTTTTTAAAATTATTTTACTAAAATATTAAATGAATATAAAGGATATTGATATTCTTAAATTATTATTCATTACAGTAGAATATTTTACAAATGTCCATGTATCCCAAGAACAGTAACAGTAATGTAGATGAGTGGAGCATAGAATCCCAAAAGAGACCGCAGTAATTTCAGTCATTTATGAAGAAAGCAAGGCAGTTACTGTAGTTACTGCGGCCTGTCTGTGGTTTGCGCTGGGTTTTGTAGTTACTGCGATTTTTATACGTATTTAAAAAAAGATACTATTGTACTGTATTGTATTGTATTGTACTATTGTATTGTATTACTGTTTTTGATAACAGTAATACAATAATGTTACAATACTGTAATCTGAAACTTTGTCACAATATAAAGCAGAAGTTTATATTTAGTAATAACTCCATTTTGACCAGATACATAGTTACTGCAGTTAGCTTTTGGAGGGCAGACCAGTTCCATATTGTTCATCTTGTAAACCAATTAATGTGTACTGCTGTGTCAATTTATTTTATTTTATTTTATACCTGACCCAAATATATGACCTTGGTGTGGCATAGCTTCAAATGAGTTCAATGCCAAACACTACCCTGCATACAGTACAGTGCAGACCATCACTACCAATACCTCCATGGTGTGTGTATGCAGGGCAGGGCATTTGCCCTTCAATGCCAAAAACTCTGCCCTGCACACAGTGCACCCCGCATATTCCACTCAACAAATGTAAAAAATCCCTGTCTAAACCGGAACATCTTTCAGTACAGTATTGCAAAGGCCTAGCAGATGTGCTTTAAAGTCCCATTATCATAATATTCAAGCTTTCTTCAGGTGGTTGTGTTTTTATTTTAGCCTTTATTAATTCCCTTCTAATAAAAGATACTTGTTTAAACCAAGCCAGGTGGGACATCAGTTGCACTGTTATCAAATTGTCTCTGACCTACATTGTTGCCCCACTCTCAGGCCAGATAGCTGACCAAGGTCAGACATATATATTTAAAAAAAGAGTGCAACATCAACTGAACCACAATGTTCAGCACGAAGGGAGACAAAGTGTTCAAAATGTCTAAATATTCTCCCTCACTTCCTTCATGTTTTTGCGTATGGTGGCGTAGCGGATAACCTTGATCTCTGGGCCTCCCTTCCCCAGCTCCTCGTCCCAGATGTACTCTGGAGAGAGGACCTTGGTGGGCTTGTTGGTCAGCAAATATCGGTTGACATGGCTCTCTTCCTGCCACTTGGCCTCCACTCCCACCGCTTTGTCTGCCTCCAGGTTGGCTCGACAGGCCCTGACCAGCTCATACACCTCGCCCACGGCCCCCCCGAAGAAGCCCCCTGCGTAGTAGAAGTCTCCCTTGTTGTATGGAATGTAGGCGGTGGAGGCTGTACGTCGCTCGTAGCTGAAGTTGTTTCGGTCACTTTTGTGCAACCATGGGTTCAGAACTGCCACCTGGACAAAGATAAAGAAATATGTTATCCAAATGAAGATATAAAGAAATATATTATTGAGAGATATGAAAAGTCAAGTGTGGGCAGCAGTGGCACAGTGGGAGTCAAGGTGACTGTTGTTTATAAGGTGTTTATTAATTGGCCTCAGTTGCTCCATGATACCATTCCTGGGAAACACTGATTGTAGTGTTCCAGAATTATTTGTTCTCTTCTTCCATTATTGAAAGGGCAGTCCTGGTAACTGTATGGGGGAAAAGCCCTTTATTTGAACTACACTTGGTTATGTTAAGGACTTAGGTAAGACGTTTGTCTTATGTTTGTTTTTTTCTTTTCTGGTTTAGGTGAGTCCCCGTTTTTGTCTTAGTTCGTTTTGTTTGTTGTTATGAGCCATGCTTTTCCTGACTTAGCTACCATATTTTAAATCAAATTAAATATTTGTTTTGGACTGCATTTGTTGTGGCACTGGTATTACTTGGGAACAGGAAAGCAGAAGTCATTGGGCCCTATCTTACAACCGGCGCAATGCGGCACAAAGCAGCAAAGCAATAGTTTTTGCTAGTTATAGACCGAACCAGTTGTAATTTTCCCGTCCAGTACCCACGTTGTTTAAATAGCAATTGCACTTGCGCCCATTTGAGCGCCCATGTTAACTAAATGTTGGTCTAAATATAAGGTGTGGTCTAGCGCATTGCTGGCACATTACGATCTTGAGGCAACGGAAAGTGATTGTGCGATTAAACGGCAAAAACCTGGTCTAAAGTTGCGCATTATGAATATACCGCCTATGGCCGGTGGACAATGTGTGTACACTTATGTGTACACCGGATATTTAAAGGGAATACAGATTAAACTAATGATTGGTTTATCATATGTTATGCCCAAAACACACCCATAAATAATGAAGAGAGTAAGTCCAGCCCTTTTGAACCATGCGCACGGCGACTGTTTATCTGCCCTTAAAATAGCAAACGTGAATTTGGACACGCCCTATATCCAAATTGCGCCTTTCGCTATAGAGTAGACCATGTGCTTAGATCATTCAAATAGGGTCCGTTATGTTACACCCTGGTTTCCTATGGGGCGTAACATTAATAAACCAATCCATGTAATATAAATAATAACCAAGGTAACACATAGAAGGAAAGTGCAAATCAAGACAGCTACTGCATAACCTACTGTGGAGTTGCAGCTGTATCTAGTTAATGTATACTGTAGATAACTATTTGTACGTGTGAAGATGTAGTCCGCAAGCAACAAAAGCAGAAGGAACTATGAATGGTCATATGTTGAATACTGCAAAGCTTTTCCTGTGGGTTTCTGTTTATTCTTTTTGAAAACTGTGAAAATTGTTGACTGCAAACAACTTTTTTCATTGTATGTGCACTACATGTATCGCCTCTTTGGGAAATGCATATAGTTTCAATAATGTTTTTCTACACATATGATGACATATGGTTTTACATGTATTTCAAGCACACCAAGATATACTATAGTACACCATACCATTTCTTTTTTCAAACATGTCCATATCACAATGATTTAAATTGACCCCCGTCCCTTACCAGTCTACCCAAAATCTCTGCACCCACGCGGCTATGAAACTTCATGTCCACATCCACGCAGTAGATGTAGTTTGCTTCATGTCTAATTCTTTCGTCAATGGCCTTTTGGATGACCTCCATTCTCCTCATGGATATCTCTTGCCAGCGGCTGTACTTCGGCACTTTGATGATGTTCATCTGTCTGCCCTCTGCCATGGTAATGTTGGGTACTGCCTCTGGCTGGTCGGTGAACACATAGAACTTTACAGCCAAGCCCACCTTCAAGAAAAAAATGACACCTTAGAAAATTGACTCTTATTCACTAGATCTGTTCTGCACATCTTTTCTTTTCTGAGTAGGTTGCAGACATTTTTGTCCACTGCAGGTGATGGCATTAGATTTGATGTTTAATGATTTTTCTTGAAGCATTGTAAACATATACACACAGTGCATACAGTATAACCAGAGATAATATAATTTAACAAGTTCCAACAAGTTCCAAAGAGGTGGGTGACTTTTCACCCTTGATGCACACCAGAATAACTCAGTGTTCCTGCTAGTCAATCGGAAGGTACACGAATTTCACCGTACTATTGACTATTATTTATCTCAGGGGACATTATTGGGTATTTTAAGTAGCTACGATCAATCTGAGGTCACAACGGTATTTCTACAGCAAACTTTTGGGGTAAGTTGACTTTGTTTCAGGCCACGCATGGTAGACTTAGCTGTCTGGGCGCTTCTTAGGTCAACCTCCACAGCAAAATGCTCTTGATGACAGGCCCACTTAAAGGTATAGTCAGCTATTGCAAGCTATTTGTAAGCTAATAAACATTTTGACAAATTCACCAAATATCTCCTGGCATTTGCTATTTTATCGTTCTCTGTGCATGTGTTGAAAAAATAATCTGTTACTTCAACACAGCCCTGTCTCTATAAATAGGAACATAAACAAAATGCACAAAAGAATGCGTACTCCAGTTTCTAGGCAGGGTTTGGGATTAATAATAAAAAAACTTCACGTGAGAATGTGCGGTCCTCCACACACAGTGACCCATGCGCACGCACAAACATTGGAGAAATGGGAAACTGCGACTCCGATGGCAGAAGGATGAAACTCGAGAAATGCTCGTAATGCTTGTAAGAGACTCAAATCTCTTACAAAGACAACAACATAGACGTTACAAGACCTAAAATATGAATTCTAAATACACCTATCATTAAAACTCTATAGCAGACATGAGCTATATTTACTAACGAAATCAACGATTGTATGCATGTAAAATACCCAGCCAACAATGTGTAAAACAATAAAATGTATTTATTTTCTTACCAGTAAATGTTTAAGACATTTTCTTTTCAGATGGCCGAACATTACTGAGCTGTAGTAAAATAAAATAATAATATAGTAAAATAATATCTTGTTCTCTCAAAAGGATTGTATTTCTGGCACTATGCCCCACCCCTTTCCCAGAACTTTGTGTGTGTTGTTTAGTGCTGAAAATAAATATTACAGAAACACATTTGTATTTTTAATATAATTTTGGCTTTATTCGTTTCAGTAACAATTATATTGATTATACAATACATAGGACACCATTACAGAAAGTTCCATACTAAACTAATTGGTTTTATTCTGTATATGCATTTCTGTTCATTAGTATTATTTGCAGATATGTGTTTTTACTTTCCACTATGTTTTTGATACATATTAGCCATCTTTGTGCGTTTTGTTGGTGTCGGTATGGAAAGATCATCAAATTAGATCAGTGTCTCACAAACTTGACCAAAGGTTTATAATGTCCTAATGAATTCCCCTCTAATCACAAATCTTTAGTGACGTCTGTGCTTACAGTAATATTGGCATTGGTAATGCCCACAATATGTCCACTAACCCATTCAGTTTTCATCTATCAACATCCCCTACAAGAACTTCACTTTCACATTTGGGTGAAAATACTGTTTTGGTTTGTTTGTTTGTTGAGATTTGCCTTAATTAAATTAATCAATGAATATTAATTCTGGGCATTTCAGTAATCATTTATAAGCGCTTGTTGGCATTCAGTGGGTGGGCCAAACGCTCATTCACCTGCGCTATATTTAGAGTAGATTGTGATTTATAAAGGAAATGGCGTGGGATGTTTTATAAATCGGAATATTTTTGTGCTCACGCACTTTCGTTCGTACGTAGTCTCACAGACCCAGCCTTTCCTTACAGAAAGTCTGGGATATGCTTACATGACATACGAGGTATTTTGATTGACATGCACAACGACCAATTAAGTAACTCAGTGACCAAGTCGGACGTTAAACTTGCAATGAGGAAAACTAAACAAATGTAAATTGTAAATTGTAAATCTGTAAAATTAGTAGGCTACGGTTATTGATTAAAATAAATTGAACATTTTAAGTTAGTGGGAGAGGTTCAGAGAATCCATAGCTGTGTACAGTAAAGATGGGACGCGGTTGACCTCAACTGAGGAGGTCATTGGCCGGTGGAAGGAACACATTAAGGAACTCCTGAATCTGACTGACACGCTCTCTATGGTAGAGACAGAGCTGAAGGCTGATGGGGGATCATCTTCAATTTCCCTGGGGGAGGTCACTGAGGTGGTCAAACAACTCCACAGTGGCAAAGCCCCAGGGATTGATGAAATCTGTCCAGAAATGCTAAAAGCTTTGGATGTCGAGGGAATGTCTTGGATGACACGCCTCTTCATCGCGTGGAAATCGGGGACAGTGCCAAAGGAGTGGCAGACTGGGGTGGTGGTTCCCCATTTCAAAATGGGGGACCAGAGAGTGTGTGCCAATTACAAAGGTGTCACACTACTCAGCCTCCTTGGTAAAGTCTACTCCAAGGTTCTGGAGAGGAGGGTTCGACCGATTGTTGAACCTCAGATTGAAGAAGAACAATGCGGATTACATTCTGGTCATGGAACAACGGACCAGCTCTTTACCCTTGCAAGGATCCTGGAGGGGACCTGGGATGTGTTTTTTGGATCTGAAGAAGGCGTATGACCGGGTCCCCCGGGAGAAACTGTGGGAGGTGCTGCGCGAGTATGGGGTGAGGGGGTCCCGTTTAAAGGCAATACAATCCCTGTATGCCCAAACCGAGAGCTGTGTACGGATTCTCTGCAGTAAATTGGACTCATTCCAGGTGGGAGTTTGTCTCTGTCTGGGCCGCGCTTTGTCACCAATCACGTTTGTGATATTCATGGCCAGGATACCAAGGCATAGTCGGGCCAGACTTCTCTAACTTTTGATATTGCATGCTGTCAGTCAGTTAAAGGAAGTGTGGACCAGGGCCCTGTAACTTGTATTTGTGATCTAC
>JAODOY010002521.1:0-12098 GCA_025399855.1 Forbesichthys papilliferus
CGATCTCTATTATGTCATGAACTTCCTCAGCCACACATCTTACTCTTGTTAAATCAAACACAACTAAGCCATACAGCAAATGGACGCATCTCTCCAAAAAATAAACTGAATATTGCAACATTTTCGATATGATATTGCGTGATATTGCGATAACGATACTGAATCGATATATTGTGCACCCCTAATTTATACTGAGAACATTTGCAGATTAATTGACACCTGCCTGGTGCCCCATATTCCAGAGGTCTGTACAATCTCACACCATACTAGCACAATGGAAGAAGGCAATCATAACACCTGCCCCAAAGACACCCTGTCCACAGGAGAATAATGACTTTAGACCTATTGCTCTAACTTCTGTTGTGATGAAGTGTATGGAGAAGCTGATGGTGAGCAAGCTACAGAGGGATGTAGTCCCATAGCTAGACCCCAACCAGTTTGCATACACACACCACAGAGGCACTGATGATGCCATCAACAGCTTAGTGCACTTAGTGACTAAACACCTTGAGAATCCCAGGGCCTATGCCAGACTGCTGTTTGTAGACTTCAGTTCAGCCTTTAACACCCTGCAGCCCCTTGTTCTCCTGAAAACACTTCAACAGATGAACGTCATTTCCTCCATTATCAATTGGTACCACTCTTTTTTAACCAAGCCCACCCAGCAGGTTAGGGTGAATAGGACCTTGTCCGGACCCGTGACCATCATCTGGTGCCCCCCAGGGTTGCGTTAGTTCCCCCGTCCTGTTTACCTTATACACCAACGAATGTGTATGCAGCACTCCAAACAATTACATGATAACATTTTCTGACGTCACCGCCATCTTGGGCCTTATGTACGACACATCAGACACTGCTTCATACAAGTATGAGAGCCACAATTTTGTACAGTGGTGCAACAAACACTTTCTCAATCTTAACACTATGAAAACTGAAGAGATGGTGTTTGACCCCAAAGCCATTGGAGACCACTCTCCAGTGGTCATCCATGACCAAAACATAGCGCAGGTTGACTCTTACAGATACGTGGGAATACACATTGATAATAAGTTGACATGGAGTGTTCAGGTAGATCATGTCTGCACTAGGGTCCAACAGCAGCTGCATTTCATTCGTAGGCTGAGGGTCTTTGGTGTCAACCAGAAAGTGCTTTTCCTCTTCTATCATGCCATAGTTGAGAGTATCATGCGTTATGGCATCTCAGCCTGGTTTGGCAACCTCACTGTTCACTGGAAAACTCAGGTCACCCGGTTAACCCAAACATATTCCCCATGGGGCAATAAAGTCTATCTATCTATCTATCTATCTATCTATCTATCTGTCTAGATCCGAGCGCAGAATTCATCCTACAATAGTGCTCATGTGTGATTTATGAAACCGATCGTATCTATATAGAGGGCTCTAAGGGCATAGGCTATAGTCTGTCGACATCGGATGATCAAATAACAGCCTGTTAATCTGCGCTGAACCTGCAGATCCCCGCAGGCCAAAACACATTTTCTGTCATGCACGAGTATGGCTCTATGCTACAGAGGCAACATGGTGGCCCAGTGGATAGCACTGCGGCCTCACAGCACGAAAGTCCTGGGTTCATCCTGGCCTTTCTGTGTGAAGTTTGCATGTTCTCCCCGTGTCTGAGTGGATTTTCCCTACTATCTAAAAACACGTTTGGTTCACTCTCCAGCCAATGCCATGTGACCAGTGACACTCTGGAGTTGGTCCCCGGCCGCTGTATAGTGGCTGCCCACTGTTTCCTTGAGGGATAGGTTAAATGCAGAGGATGAATTTCGCAACATGTATTTCTATGTTACAATAAAAGCACCATTACCTTTCACAGTTCCCTCTGCTGATATAAACTGGCTTTACAAAATATTTTGCCATAGCCTATATCAACCCGATACGGGTTGATAGGCTATTTAATGTACATGTGGATGCATTGGCATGCAAATACCTGCCCTGAAAACAACTCAAAGGTAATTCTCTTAATACATTTTAGACATTTAGATTGTTTATTTATTGCTTCATTTTAATGATATTTCTTCTGCCTAAAACAGAGATAAATGGCACTTAGCTTAAAAAAATGAGAACCTGGAAAGTGGACCCCCTTTGGAGTTGCGCTGAACAGGCTGTCTTGGCAGTCTAGATTGTCAGCATCGGATCGAATATACAAATAAAAACACCCCGTTAACCTGCACTATGCAGAACAGGCCAAAATGATGTTGCTTTCTCAGGCTTCCTCCCACGGACCACACTGGTCTTACTAATAAAATATTTTACAGTCATATTTTAAATGAATGTCTACTCTTAAATGCCTGTCAGAAGCAGAATATGGTCTAAAAACAACTCACAGATCCGCCACCTCCACTGTGCTGCACGGCAAGTAAGACGACTCAAAAAACTTGCGTACACGAGTTGAGACTTGGCGTGAGATTTAATCGTTGCCACCGCTCACGTCCAAATCGGTCCAGATTGATAAATGCCTGATAAATCTTTGTGTGGAAATGATTGTACGCACAAATTTCTGTCATATACACGTTTCATAAATGTGGGCCATTAGGTTTATCTGCCTGAAACAACGATTTCCAAGCTCTCCAGACTTATTCTCGAGGTAAAGTCAAACTGAAGCTCAGGATGGTCTCACAAGGCCAGTTCTGAACTGACTGCCAGATTAAACCTGTATCATGCTTGTAAATACCTCTGTCTGTGTTTGGGTTCAAACCCTGTTATCCTAGTATTTTCTTACACACTGGAAGGATTTAACAATTTAGGTAAAATGCATTTACATAAAAATATATACAAGGATATTAAATGTGAATGTTTTATGTACTTTCAATTAAAGATTCCCATGGTGCAGTGAGAGAGACATAAAAAATGTAACAAACAAACAAACAAACACATTAATAAATAAATTAATTAATAAATAAACAATTCCCTTTTGAATTAAATATAGTTACCATTTGGCCGGGATGTTTTCCTCTTCTCGAGCAAAGGACCCAAAGCGATGGTCTCGGAGGAAAGCTTTCCCATGCTTCCTCACAAAGCTCTCAATGCTCTGACCCCACCAGCGGGCATGTCTGTAACTGCTGCACTTCAGAACCAGGGTCCTGTCAGGAACACACACACACACACACACACACACACGTTGTGACATTGACTTGCATGTGTGTACACATTAATGGATCTGATAATTCCCTTGTTTTCAAATAATTTGGTGATACCATTACATATTATTGAATTAATTAAAATGACCAACTGTGAAACTAATATTGTGCAAAAGCCTTCCAAATTACTTCTTAAATCCTATTTTTATAGACTTGATATGTTGTCGTTATTCATTTATTTTATATTGCTCTAACGGATTGACTCCGTAGACTGATTGTTCTTATAATTAGCTTCATACTTTTTAAATGAAGCACATAATTATTATCTATTTTTTAAACTAACTAACTTGCTACAAAGCAGCAATTTTCAGCCATTAATTGCAGACACACCTGGAGAGGCTGTCAACACGAACACCATGTTTGGTCTCTGTATCTTTGGAGTCCATCTTGATGCTAAACTCTTTATCCACCAACAGGACAAACGAAATAGCCCCTGAATCTGGCTTCATGTACAGCAAAAATGAATCCTTCACCACCAGCCAACTAGAAATAAACACACCAGTACATTACATCTTTGAATTATGTAAACGGTACAGTTGTTTATTCATTATTTGGATCATTACGTAATTGTGATGAGCCAACTGTGTACATATATTCACTTAATATATTACACGTTTGTGACCTAAATGTAGACTTGTAAAACTAAAAACTATAATATTATCCAACCTGATTCCTTATCTTGGACCAGTTCCCTAATGTGATATGTTAACCTTTCATATGTGTAATCATATTTTCACATCCAGTTTAAATGAAATCAAGCAACAGTTACAAGAGAGGTGTGTGTGTGTGTGTGTGTGTGTATCACATGTGTGAGAGAGAGAGTGAGAGAGAAAAATCTCTAACACACACACACGCACATGAAGACCACATGTTGGGATTTCACACATGAATGTACACTATGTTTTTGTCTGATTGTGGGGAAATGTGTATATGTATATATATATATATATATATATATATATATATTAGAAGAGGAGAGAAACAGAGAGACAGACAGAGACATACAGTGGTGCTCACAAACGTCCGTGCACAGCTTATTAAGAACAGAGGTACAAATAAATGTATTATTATTATTATTCACCGTTTGGACCAGCGGTAGCAGGCCTGGCTGTGACCACAGCAGTTCATGCCAGGGATGCGATGTCCTCCTGAGCGCTTATATATCATCCCTTCCCTGACGAACACACACACACACACACACACACACACACACGCACACACGCACACACGCACACACACACACGCATATTCAGAGTAGGGCATCTTCATTTAAACTCAAAACTTGGTCAATTTTTGGCCACTATGAAACTACACTCTGGATGTCTCTTAAATTATATTTTACCAGACCTTTGAGAGAAAATGCCTTGTACAGTAACTACACTTTT
Source organism: Forbesichthys papilliferus (assembly GCA_025399855.1). NCBI lineage: Eukaryota > Metazoa > Chordata > Actinopteri > Percopsiformes > Amblyopsidae > Forbesichthys > Forbesichthys papilliferus. The sequence goes on from JAODOY010002521.1 coordinate 4,547, forward strand.
GGCAAAAAGGTTCTCATGTTATGTTGTGATATGTAGGGCCTTGGGAACATCCTTCATGAGCAACTGAATGCAATAAAATTAAGTAGCCTACGATTTAAAGACAAGTGATAATGTGTTGCAAGAAGAACTGAAGACTAGTGCATGTGTTAAAGAACCATCCACACATCCAATTCAAGCAGCTAATGATATTTTAGGCAAACATCCGAGATGAGGAAGGTAAATGTGTCTCCACCTTCAGGAGACTGAGCTTAGATTTCACAGTCCAGAGGAATATATTTCAAAGAGGATTGGCTTCTTACAGTCCTTTAGGCCCCAGATCATGGATGAAAGACAGCTGGCTCACATCAATAAACTCCATCTGAGAACAGGCAAGAATAACACATATGTTACTGTAGTGACCAAGACAACAAATAGGAGGCGCTGCTTATTGTTACACAGCCAAAAAAATACTATTAGAGATGGAATTATCTAATCCCAAACCAGACTGAAAAACAATATGATCTGCTTTATCTTTATATTTGTGTTAGTGTCAACAAACAATATTCTACAAGACTAGTGTATAAAGGCTGAATATTACCTATTAGCATTACTTCTATACTCTAAAGATACCAATTAAGTAAAATTCCAACCATGAATGGACTACTGTAATCAGAAAAGTACAAGAAACCAGTAATGAGAGCATACTGTAACATTAAGCCCCAGACTATAATGCTATTTACACAAACACAGCCTCAAATTATTGCACAGGCTATTTTATTGTAATCCGCATGCATCTTTGCTACTCACAGTGTGGTGATATTTGCGGTACATAGCCATCCTCAATAGCTTGTTCAGATAATCCTCCAGCTGTTTCTGTAGCGACACATGGCATGTATTTTGGAAAGCGTTCCGTAGGGTTTATACATGAACAAATCATGTTTTCATCATCAAGGTCAAGTGTGAGGGCACACACACGCACACACACACACACACACACACGACAAATATATAAATGTCAATAAAATAAAAACTAAAATACAAGCACATGTTTCGGGAAGGAGTTGGATGCCATGGCAACAAGCAAGGGCCAAAGGAAGACAGATGCCAAGAAGATGTAAGCATGCCAGTTTAGAAATGGGCAACAGTCCTATACTGTAAACCTATCCCCAACCCTCCTCCATACCCTCCTACTGGAGACCTGCTCATCTCTGGCCAACTCATCTCCTTTCCCCTTGGGCAGTGAAGGCATCTCCCTCACCTCGCTCTTCCTCACAGTCCTCCTCCTCACTGTGTGGCTAGAGAGAGAGAGAGAGAGAGAGAGAGAGAGCGAGAGAGAGAGCAGATGTTATTATATGAGACCTGTGTCTTAACAGTGTGTGTGGGGGGGTGCGTCCGTGTGTGTACCTGCGGGAGGGCAAAGGTATTCTCATCAAGGTCTTGTATGTCAGCAGTTCTCTGTGAAGCTCGATGAAATGTTTCTCCTTCCTCTTGACAATCCAGCAAAACTCGCCGTGCCTCAGCTCTATCTTAAACACAGCTGGTAAAGACTGCACGCACGCACGCACGCACACACAGAGAAACAGTCAGAACAAAGACGTACTGTATGTATGCTGTTACAGTATGTTACGCATATATGCTAGTGCATTGTACTTAGACTAGCTTGTTAATTGTTAAGAGAAGAGTATAGTTGACGACTAGCTTGTTAAGAGAATAGTTAAAAGTGTATAGTCAGCTATTGCAAGCTGACTATACACTTTGGATCAAATACACCAAACATCTCCTCGCATTTCGGCTTTTTACCATTATGTGTGTGCTAAAAAAATTATCTGGTGCTTCTACACAGCCCTGGCCTCGTAAATACAGTAGGAACATAAACAAAGTGGCGAACACCGCTCACATCAACAAAGCCATAGTAGGCTAGTTAGCTACATAATTTGCTTCACAATGCGTTTCAATGTGTGTGGTGGCGCTGCGGAGATGTGTTTTGATATGAGCTCGAAGTTAGCAGGCGTTGCGTAGCAATGACCCTGCTTTTATGATGAAGAGCATGACAGGATTCACATCATCATCACCCCCAGCTCCTTTAACAAAATATAGGGTGATCCGCTACACAGAATGAGCGTTATTGTGCAACACACCTTGTTGACACTTCTGTGGTGAGACAGGTTGAAGCGGTCCTGCGCTGTAGTGAATCTCTCCACATCCAGGATCTTGGCTGTGATAGGAACAGTGGGCAAGTACACCTTGGCACTGGCCTCCCTAAAGCCCACTGTGTCATAAATGGCTGAGAACAAGATACGGCAGTCCCCTGGGAGAGAAAGACGCTGGGTGAAGTACAGTGGGAGTAGTTCACATCCCTTGAGACTATGTAGGTGGTACAGAGAAGGCTCTGGTAAAGACACTGTAGGCAACATTGGAAAGAGCAGCACCATCGCAAGTGCACAGTAACCAATCAGAGTCAACGCAATCTAATGTGATGCACAGTTGACCTCAATTCTTCAGCAGTCTTGTAACAATAGAAAGGCTTTGACAAAATGGCAATAGCAAGACAAAGACCATAATTGACAAAGACCATAATTGAATGGAATAATATTATATTTCTGTCAAAAACTTTTATTGCATTACGTTTATTGTATTTCATATTCCAGATATTATATATGGGGGAGAAGCCATGGTAAAAAATGTATCTATTACTGTTATTTTGAAAAAGGAAGATAGCTGATTTTCTGGTGCATTGGGTGTGTGCGTGCGTGTGCGTGTGCATGCGTGCGTGCGCGTGGGTAAACTACAGAAAAGTGGTAAATATTAAACTATTGAAAAACATGCCATGTCCAGTATACAAGTTCGAGGCAAACTCTAACCCACCTAAACTGTTTCCATCAAACTCAATCTCCTCCCCCTCTTCCATGTCGAGCTCCCTGGTGTCTAGGTTCTCCGCTAGGTCAGCCATCTTGACACCAGAGACTGGGTTTAGATTTAGAATGTTTAGATTTCACCAAGCTGTTTCACCCAGAATTCCTAGCAGTCAAACCTCAAAGCAGGGCAAACCTAGAAGAGAAAATAGAAGACATGAAATTGAGCTGGTGACTGTGTGTGTGCATTAGTAAGCAGGACCACATCCTCGATTTCCTGCTCCACCCATTGGAAAAGTCACTGTCAAAGGTCAGAGGTTATATGCTGGTCACTTATTGGATAAGAGAGACAGAGTACTGGGTCTCATTAGGTCTGCAAGGAAACAGGCTTCAAATGTGATCAACTATGAATATATATTAAATTAATTTAAAATACAAACATAAAATGTTAGTTTCGGATGAGCAGCAGGATATTACAGCTGAGTCTATCCTGTCTGTATGTTGTTAATGTGTGTCAACCTAACTATACTGTACTAACCTATGAATGGCACTGTTCTGTTCATGTAGTACTGCTCACTAACATACTGTATTGTCATGGGAACAATTTTGTCATGGTCTAAACAGCTATTAAACCTATTAATTGTAAATGTTAAGTGTCTTCATAACACAGTAGATTTAGATAGCATAAAATGTTGCATCAAAGACTGTAATGTCTAGAAAAGTACTTAGACCCAACATTAACAGTACAATTATAGATAGAATAAGGTAAGAGGAAACATTGCATTGACCAAAATCATGATTTGGTTAGGTTAGATTATATTCACAGAGTTGACCTAAATACTGCTTGCAAGAGTGGACTTCTTTAGATTATTAAAACATGAATTATCCACAGTAAGTGACGGTATTTATCAACACGCACACACCCTACTGTAGTATTACTGGCTGATCATTCTATTATCTCAGTCTTACTGGCATGCCACAAGTAAAAGCACAAATTAGGCAATAATGAGATAACATCCACTCTTAGCCAAGCCAGATGTGCTCATCTCCAGATTAATGCCTCATCTTTACAAGATCACACAGGGGATGTAAGATTTTACCTTAATTGTGTAATAACCTGTCATCGCATTGTTGCCAATTATCTGAGTCATACTGTATATTCATTATTCACATGTTTCCATTACCTTTTCAGAAAAAAAGAATGTTGTATATGTATTACTGTATAATATAATACTATATGTTGTTAAAATTGTCAAGTTAGTAATATCTTATGAGAAACAATGCATGTTAACGGCAAATTCATTCTTGTTTGAGGACATGCATTAAGGCAACGTCATTATGGCTATTGTCTCATTTTTACAGAAAAAAGAAAGTATTATAATCCACACCTCGGGTTGGTAAAGGCTTACCGATGTCAAACACCCTGGACTAGTTTGTACAGTACAGTGCAGCAAATGCACATATACACACACAAACAGTGTACAAAGACTAGTTGATATGATACTGTATAATCTCACACCTCCACCCTACATCACTGAAACAGGACACAGTTTGGAGAAGTACAATAACTATGATTGTGCTATATGATCCCCTTAAGTTTAAGCAGTCCACACACCAGAAATAGCCTTCAGAAATAGTCCCTTACATGCTAGTCCAAGATCTCTACACCTATAACATAGGCTAACATAAAACGGGGCAGAATATGCCACAGTTCACAGTACATATCAAATGATGGACAGGAGATGGGCAGAGACAGATGAAATATTGCACCAACAAAACAATATGGAAAATATCTCATAAAAAATAAATAAAAAGTGCACCATCAAATAATGATGTTTGGTCATATCAGTCCTGGCAGAAATTACAAAAGGTTTTCTCATTGAGGCAAGTCATGGCAAGATCACAATGAAACAATGAGAACAGGGGTGCTAAACAGTTGTGCTTAGCTGGTGCTACTCTTTAACCCTGGGCCCTCAGTCTTAACTGGATAGTGATCGTTATGTCAATTTCACTGAGTGTAATACAACACATGCCCTTTAATATCCAAGTATTGCTGCACAACTCATTGCATTGTATCCAAAGGTTCATGCAGCCCTCATATGTGTAGCAAGCATACAGAATCATTTAAATGTGGTAGTTAACATCTCACTCTAAACAAGACCTGGCACGTTGGCATAATCAGTCATCTTCAGAGTTGGCCTGTGGGAAAAATGCATGCTTACATCTATTTGTCTTGCTGCATATACGGATATTGTTGCTAAGGTCTTTAAAGCTTATTAGCTTTTTTTTAATTATCAAAAGCCACACATCATCACTGCAAACATGATCTTATTTTCACGAAATGTATTATTCTAATTCAGGATTTCCGGTCTTCTATCAGCCTGACAATATTAAGTGCCAATATAATCATCTTATTATTTTATTTTACAGGAACTAATAATGTCACTTTGACAGAACAGGACTGCAATAAACCTGCTCCAATAAAGCAAGTTTAATAATGAGACCATATCAGCAGCATCTTCTTGTAGCAGTACATTTGCAAACACAGGGGCCTACTCCACACACTGACAGTAAAGACCATACTTTGCATGAGGACATTTTACAAGAGATGGTTTTACATATTGTGTCAATTACAGTAGGTTACTTGTTCAACCGTATTAATGGTTAGCTTAGGTAGTGTGGTATTTGTTCCTAGATGCCAGGGGTGTTATTTATAAAACCATAAGAATCCCTGCTCCAAGAAAAAAAACAAAAAAACAAAACTCCTCACAGACTTGATCCACTGTGCACTAGCACAGCTAAATTAGAAAAAGTCATTCATTTTTACACAAACATATATGCTTCCACACAAACAGAGGCCACACATGAAAATGCATATGCTCTTATAGTACAATTGTCCCGTGACAGCGACGATACTGGGAAATTATATTTTCATTTAGAAAAGTTTCATGTTTTCCATTTAGTGTGGACATAACGCCAAAACGATGGCAAAACAATGCTTTTTCAAATGTATCCATACTAGTGTGGACAAAGCCTTGAAGAGGTCAACAGCTGTATAAGATTGAAGGAGTATGTAAGAGAGAGATATCATGAGCCGTGAAAACACGAGAGAAATTACCGCCTACTTCCTACTTCCTGTCCCGTTGCCATGGCAAATGTTTCAACGGCCAAGACACTGCTCTTATAAATATCACCAGTAACATTAGCGTACTCCCTTCTTTGCCCTGAAAAGCTTGCAGGCATTTCAATGCCTATTTGTTAGCTCACTGAATTTACAACAACATAAATAACATAATGTTACACTAGAGAGATCCTACTGAAACGTATTATGTGGGGTGACAAGAATATACTGTATAACCCTATCATTCTTGGTCATGGAAAAACATTCTAATGTGGTTAAATTACAATAAACAAATGTAATATTATTATACCAACAGGATAAGGCAAACTTAATGTAATAGTACTTTACTTATTAATAGAGCAGCAACGTTTATGACACCATAAGAGCGCAGAACACATTATGTTACAAGGTCACTGTGGGAAAAATGCAATCCATGGACTCATCCTTTTCCTAACCCTAAAAGGAGGCTGGGAAGTGATGAAATAGTCATTATAAGGTTATGAGACTATGTGGTGGAAGAAGGGTAGTGAGAAAAACGCCCTGTTTGTTTTTTTAACCCATTTGGTTTTTAACAATGGTCAAGTTGTCTGAATCTAACAGTAAACTAGTCTTGTACAGCCTACAATACAGCATTCACTGGACATATCCAATGTTTTCTAAAGCACAGCTCTATTTAGCTCATTGATTCATTGTTCCTGTTTTGCCAGGTTTAATAATGAAACTGTGGCCTAAAGGTGCACCAAACGTATGACTCAAGATCATGGAAGTTACAATACATCCCGGCAGTTTCGATTAGAGAATTTCATGTTTGAGGGGAGGATGAGTCTACTTGCTGGATGAACGCATACTTCTTATCTGTTTCTAATCTGTTGCCAAATCATTAAAATAAATAATAAAATATAAAATATGTGCATTAACTGATGTCCAGTATAGGCAGAATCCATAATGTGTGGTCACATCAGCTCTACAGTATTGCTAACAGCTGCACATCAGAAACTGTAGTTTGATTCTTAAAATACGTCATTTTCTACTAATATTATTTATTTAAAATGTGTAAAAACAATAGGTGAGAACAGCGGAGGTGGACTTATAAGCCTGTGTCTGTTAGCATGTCATTAAAAACACAGAAAAAGGACGGTAACCAATTATGTGTTGAGAATAATATCCAACTTGTGAAATGTGTCATCTATTCCTAGATGACAGACACACACAGTGACATTTATGGAACACTGTTGCAAACACATTGAATCATTAAGATAACACACACACACACACACACAATATAAAGATATCATGTCCATAGTTTGGCATTTACAGCGAGCATGGTGCCAGGCTCCTTGTGGCACAGATGGAGAGAGAAGAGAGAATGGATAGAGTGAGTGAGTGAGGGAGGGAGGGAAAAGAGGTCTGTGACACCTCTTTCTCTACCCACACTAAAGCTGCCTATTATCTAATATTTTCACACCATAAATAGAGGGATAGATAGCGAGAGAAAAGGGGTTGAGTGGTGTTCTTTCAGAAACACAAGTCTCTCTCTCTCTCTCTCTCTCTCTCTCTCTCTCTCTCTCTCTCTCTCTCTCTCTCTCTCTCTCTCTCTCTC
>JAODOY010002522.1:0-12097 GCA_025399855.1 Forbesichthys papilliferus
TATTGTATTCAATTAAATAAAAATAAAATAATTATTAATTAAGTAAAAGAAATTTGTCTCTGGACTGACCTGAATAAATAAAGGTTACTATGTTGGCCATATATTGTACATCCTGATTGGCTAAATGGGCACTGCTAAATATTAATGTCTTTGAACATACATTTACATGTATATATACAGTAAATGAATGCTCTCCTATATCCTATTCTTAACAGATGGTATATATAGAGAAAACTTTCTCTTATTTAAGTCCCTCTGTTCTGTATAATAGTTACATAAAAGACACACACACACACACACTCACTCACACACACAGAGATAATACTGTATAGCTGAATGCAAAGGCCAACCTTGGACCATACTGTGATGAACTACATTCAAATTAAAGGGCCATTTGTCAAGTTGTGTACCGTGGTGTAGCACACACACAATTGAGGTGTGTACCGTCTTGCCTTCACAGTTAGCCTGGCTTATTAGTGGCATTGTGTTTCAGGTCAGTCTTCGGTAGCAGCACGGTGTCCAGATCAAGCTTGTCGTCCATGCAGTCACTGAATGACGAGATGGAAGATCTGTCTTCCAAACGGGACGTCCCCGTCAGTCTGTTAGGTTTGGTAACATTTTCAAATGTTCAGTTATTGTTATTAAGCATGATCGTCATTATCTTCCTCTGGTAATAATCCCACTTGCAAGGTGGCCGTTATTTTAAGTATTTCATTTTATTAATATCTGAGGCAGTTTCTTCTCAGATGGCCCCCCGAGGACACTAAAGATGGCCGAGAAGGTGGACGAGGCCATGTTAGATGACGTGGTTCACACCACGCTCTCTGAGACAGACACTATCTCCCACATAGACATGTTGGATGTCTCCGTGTCGGTGGATGCCGATGACGCTGAAGCAGTTAGGTTTGTGAGGCTTTTCCCTGCTTGACTCACGCCATTCACTGACACAACCTGAGATGTTAAGTCAATTCCTCTGTATAATGACAGTCACTTTCTGCTTCCGCCTGCAGAGAGAGGAGCAAGGTCTATGCTGAGATTTGCAACAACAGGCTGGGCAATGAAAAGTATGTGGAGCGAGGAATGCAGACGTTTAACGGGGTGCCTAAAAGCAAAGCCGTCCAGAGTGACGCAATTGTTATGGCAGATGCAGGTTAGGCTCCAAGACTTGACATGCGCCTCCATTTAGATCTTATAACATTATAAACGGTCTAAATGTCTGCTTAAAACCTTTGTACATATCACTGTCTCAAAAGGGCAGGGGTTGGGCAGCTAGGTTACCTATAACCTGCAAAGAGGAGCTTTGCAGGTTATAGGTGCTGAAAAGGTTTGATTTTTGCTGCTAAACAGTAAACCTCTGAAATTAAAGGGCTGTCGAACTTTTGTTAAACCCATGATGCTACAGAAAAACAAGGCCACACAATAAAATGTAATGTTGGCGCGTGTGTGTGTGGACCATCTCCTCAGCCACCAATGTGACCAGCTGGGATATGTACGGAGTCAACTATGGTGGGGAACAGGGTGCGATGATGACACCAGTCCCTAACCCAGACAAGGTTGCCTATTCAGATGCCAACACTAGCAGAGCCTCAGAGACCATGTCACTGGTCTCCACGGTCGAGATAGGTATTATGGATTGGTGGGAAACGTAATGCAATAAAGTGATATATGGAAAATAACTTGCACTAGGCTTGGCCTACAGAATTAGTACAGATGTGTTAAGAATGTTTCAGCACTGCTGGACTGATGGAAATTGGAAACACAATATGGACGTTTATAACGTGCAATACACATTTAAAAATTAAGACGAACAAAAAATATATTAGCTTATTACTTAATAATTACTTAATAATTTTGCATATCAGTAGGCTATTATCGTAACCCTGTTAGAGCAAACATATTAAAGAAGGGTATTGTGTGTTCTCACAGTTTTCTCAACATGTTTAACTCTCTAGCTGCAGAGCTAGACCCAGACCCAATGCTGATCCTGCAGTCTGAGATGTTCAAGCATAGCTTGATGGTCATGGAGAGAGCTGTCGTTTCCAACATATTGCAGCCCCAGCTTGCAGCTTACAGGAAGCTGCCCACACTCAAAGGTGTATTAAACATAAGAAAGCGTTTGACTAGTCTCTCACGCACACAAATAGAGATACAATTGAATCTGGCTGAAATAAAAACAAAAACTAATGGATGATAAAATGTATTATTTATTTAAAAAATATTTATTTATTACACAACCATTATGTTGTATAAAACAATGAATATGCTATTTCTGTTGGCCAGACCCTGACCGAGAGGTGACATCAGGGGCGGAAGAGGACAGCTCTAGCAATCCAACCATGAGTCTTCTGTTTACCTTCAACTGTGAGCTCACTGCTGGGCACAGCGTCAACTGCATAGCCTGGCACAAGGAAAACCGGGTATGTCCATATCTAGTCCTGCAGTATTGCAGAGCCAGGCTTTACTTGGTGTAAAGTATCACAGAGCCAGCCTTTACTTGGTGTAAAGTATCACAAAGCAAGCCTTTACTGAGACACATCACTGGCTAACTGTGTCAAGATCTACCTACTTGACAGACAAGCATGATGACCAACTACATAACTCATTGACCAAATGTTATATTTAATTTATACTGAGGAATTTGTTAAGAAACTAAATGACCAATCTGGGTTTCTTTCTTGTAAATATGTTGCAGCTACACAAAACACTTTTTTTTTTTTTTTAATGTGGTCAAAATCTGTGTCAATTAATGCTCATCATAATTTTAATAAATACTAAATAGCCTAATTCAGCATAATAAAAATACATAATAAACAGAGACTTTGCAAAACCCATGTGAATAGCCTACATGTGAAACACTTTCACCACTGTTAAGCGTTTGGTTGCTAGGCCAGGCCAGAGTTGTTACCGAGTTGTCACGAGTTCTCAAGCCACTGCCGAATACGACGTCATGCCGACCAGATGATTAGCACTGCTCTAGCATCGAGCCAGTGTTACATATACAGTGATGTGTATACATTTTTATCAATTCATCTCATCACTCAAAGCTTAAACGGGCATACTGTACTGTACGAGTCACTTAGTGCTAATGGACGAGTAATGAGACTACTCAAGGCCATCACCCTTGCTATTTATATACTGTAGCTCATTGATTAGACTAGAGCTGCAAATGGGGAATCTGAAGGCCCACGTAGACAGAATGGTGTAACCCCACTGTTATAGAGGCTACAGTATGTTAGCTTCTAATTAAATAAAATGTAATCAAATGTTTTGCTTTTACTCTCCGCTCTTAGGACCTGCTGGCAGTTGGGTATGGTGAGATTGACAACAAAGAGCAGAACACAGGCCTCATCTGCTGCTGGTCTATCAAAAACCCAATGGTATGACAAAAAGAAAGAAAAAATATTTTGAAAGAACATCTATTTTACCCACTCACAAATTGCGTTAAGCATTATGGTTATGGTTAGCCGGTCACTGGAAAGATCCATGAGTGGAATTACTCCACCTTCTAACAAAATGTGCCCCTCTGTTCATAACATATGGAGATGGGAGTTTAGTTTGGGAATTTCAACACAAACACGACTTCTGTAAAAGGTTGTCCCATAACCAGATGGATTGTTAGACACAAGTCCATCTGGGGAGCCGTCCATCAAAACTGTTTTGAAAGGGCAGGCACTTTCAAACAATACGTGGCAGTTGATTGGATGAACCATCTGTTTGTCACGGTTGTTTAAGCTGTTATCAAGGCACTTTCGCTGTTGTCACTCCAAAGTCATGCCTGTACGACTAGGGATGGCACGATCCAGTTTTTTCAGTCCTGATACCGATACAGATACCGGCACTTTGGGTATCAGCCGATACCGAGTACCGAGCCGATTCCAATGTTAAATTAAGTTTTAAGTTAAGTTGCAAAGTAAATGACAGCCAATCTCTATTTTAGGATTTAGATGCATTTTAGAAACCTGCTGCTGATAGTGTGGCCTATAGCTTAGACATGGCTGATGCTTGACTGTAGACCTACGCGTGTAAATTAATTTAATTGGATTAGCCCAATGGATGGATGGGTTACAACTGTCCAATTGCCACTGATACCGATCCAGCTATTTAAGTCAGTATCGGACCGATATCCGATCTCAGTATCATATCGGTGCCATCCCTAGTCAACCACATAGGGTTTATTTCACAGGTCACGGTTCAGACTACAGTAAAGGCTATGGGAAGCAGAATGGGGTTCATCGTTGTTCGTGTCAACATTGGCATGGCAGAAGAATCATGTGTAGGGTTAGGAATGAAGGGCTACATACTGTGTGCAGTTTCTACGTAGCAATCGCATACTTTTTAATTTGGATGTTTCTTCACCTCTTTTTCTTCCATGGCCATTACATATCGGGAAGGAAACAGTCAATTTTGAAAGGATAGTACATCTCCAAGTCACATTGACATAACTAGTTCCAAAAATAACAAGAATATTTTGTTTTCATGGAATGACACCTTTAAAATAAATAAAATGAAAATTGTATCCTAACATAACACTGATAAAGTGCCAAGAATGAATTAAATAGAAAATATGTTGTTTGGTGACAAGTAGCCTACAACTATCTTGTCCCCAATCATGTTTGTGGAACTTCTATTGATTTTATACAAATCACTATTGTTCTATAGTCTTGTTAATATAGGTCCACTTTAAATGTATTAATTTATTAATGCATTTTAATGCTTACAATTATTTAAGTATGCTGTGCACCTGAAGCAAGTACCCCCTGTTATTCTTATGTATAAAAAAAATGTTTTTTTGCTCGGGTGGAACAAATATATACTATAATTATAAATATTGTATTGTTTAACAACTTCACAATAATCGTGTAGCTGTTGTGTATGGTTTGACTGCGTTGGGTACCCGCTTATGACATATCAACGAGTTGGTAGTTAAGCATTCCGCAATCTACCTTTTTTCCCACACGAGCCATGGAATATGGACGAGCCCTTGACGAGCCCCAATGGCGCCACCACTCCGCCATGCTGGCTCAAATGTTGTAATCCTAAACAAGTAGCCAAACGGCAAAGAGCCAAAATGGCGGATAACCCAACAGTTTCATAACCGCCGTGTGGGAGGGGCTTAGTTTTCTGGAAGTCCTGGAACGGCAGAATGTAGAAGCGACTGGTAAAGGGGGAAAATAAATCAACGATTGGGTGTTCCGGAGACGGAGCAAGTCCTCCCTGACCGAGATACCGAAGCTAGCTACACATCCATTGCGCCAGAGGACGGGATTGCGCACGTTTGAATCAAATCAAAGTAACCCGTTGGTTTTCGGGATGTGGAGATCACTGTCTCCACCTGGATTTGCGCTATAATCAAGTCTGATGGTCCACTTGGTTTAACGTATCGTCTGTTGTACGCACGGCAATAGACCATAGGCTAGTTGAGACTGTGGACTTGTACTAGAATGTGTGTTTGGCAATCCCGCGCCGTGCTTTGAGAAGGAATACGAAACCGGGAAGATCGGCAAAGGTGGGGCCGAACCGGAGTCTGCAAAACGGATTATTTCAACACGCGTATTGCCTGGGAGCTACCCTTCTGACGATAGTCACTCTGCGTTCGGGGAGGCGAAATCGACGGGAGGCAGCAACTGGGATTTAGAATAGCTTGCAACTCATTCAGCTTGTCTCTTTTTTTGCATAGTGGCGTTTTCCTAGGTATTTCTGTCAAACGCCAGGTCGATTGTGGCCTTTGTCTTCCATTTGGAACATACGGTTTGGGACGCTTATTTGGGGATAATTTCCCCAGCCGGTTCGGACTATGGCGGACGACGACATTCTCTTTGAAGATGTGTACGAGCTTTGCGAGGTCATTGGCAAGTGAGTATCACGTTACGTTATTTCCCTGTCTGGTCGCATGTAGCTACCATTCTGCCCCACAATATTATATCGAGCTGGGTCGCACGTACGCGCACGAACGCATACGTGCACTGTCGCGTTGTGTGCCACGCACGCTATACGAACGGCGCATTTTGCGTGGAAAATTACGAAGAAAAATGGTGCTTGTCAATCATATTGTCACACAGGTTACTACGGTTTAGAATATTGAAATGGTTTTGGTGCTGGGCCAGCCATCTTCCACATCCGTGATGTACGGATATCAGTTGCATTGACTATAACGTTGTGCCTCCATGCGCTTTGACCTAGTAGCAGAGGCCTGATGCAGCGATGGAACAGACCATGAGTCAGCCTGCTTCTCATCTAGATGTTGTCTGAGGGACTGAGGTCTCACCTGGCCTTATAAAATGACCACTATCTGTCCAAGGCTTCGTATGCATTGATGTTTTGTGTTTAAATATTAATCTCAACACCCTTTAAGGTTCTCCTGTATATCACAGCTTTAAAGGTGAGGGCCTTTTCTAAAGCGCCTTACCTGTAAAATGATTATCGACCAACCCCACACGTAACAGCAACTGTAACAAATCAGTGAAGGGTAGAAGTCAGAGGAATTCATAACAGAGATGAGTGTCACTACTAGACTACATGGCAATATTTGCACGTGGCTAATATGACTGCTTAAATGCAATTGCTAAACTCATCTGACATCAGATTCAGAATGCAGCTCTGTATCAACAGCACAGCTCTTCTAACTGGTGTGATTGTCTGTTTGTCACACTCACTATATCCCGTTGACACATTTAAGCTCAAAGCAAGCAATCTATTTAGTAAGGCCCTTCACAGGGTCAATCCTGGGCCCATAAAGGAAGGGTCCCCGGGCACGTGCCACATCAGTAATCGGGCCATGGTTCAAAAGGATGCAAGTAGTCTAAAATACCAGAGTAGGCTAATAAAGGGCCTAAATATCATGTGCAGGCACACAATAATGCTTCATGATTGTCTGTTGATAATTTCAGTTAATTTCTCTGTATACCGCTGGCTTTCTTTTTGACATTATTTTCTCATCTGCACTTGGATGAGCAGAGGGATGGGATACAGGGACGCTGTATTAGGGGAGTTTCTGCTGTGGGCAAGTCCATCATCTGAGCTGAATGAAGCACTTCACAACTCTGGCTGAATTACAAACTGACAAACATAATACGGCAGGTCACACACTGTCAGTCAGGGCAGGCCGACTGGTTAGAGGAGACAAAGCAACTGAGTTACTATTGTATGACATTGAAATAAAGCCTGTATTGTACATGTTTAGGCAAGCCTGAAAATGGAGTATTTTGTCACACTCCATTTTATTCCCCTTCTTCTGTAGAAATAAACGAACCTCCACGCCCAGCTCTTTTGTTGAGTATTGGGGGGGAGGAAAAATGCTATGATGATATTGTAATCTTGAATATGGCTCATGTGAGGTTTGGAGGTAAACGGGTCAGGGTTTCGAGCAAGGGGTACATGGCAAAGACAAACCCATCATTGTACACACACACAGAACCCTGCAGCGCTAGTCTGAGTCATGTTCTTACTCAATGCTCTTTGACAGATCGGCTGTGATTTACGCTTTGTGTGTTCGTCATTTGTTGGTAGTTTGCTGAAGGTGGGTGCATCGAGTATAATGTAGCATGTATTCATTCACAACAACTTCCACTGCCGCAGCCGCGCGCAAGGCAGCACTGAAGCAGCTTTTGATCCCGGCCCGGGGAGTGGTGGAGAGGAGGCGGGTTGATGCTGATGGGAGGGAACCCCCAACAAATGTCAGCATAGCAGTAAGAAGAGAAGTTTGCCCTGGTCTCGCCCTGGACCTTTTTTTGTTCTGTTTTGTTTATTCATTTTTCTCCAGGGTATTAAACACATGCTTCTTTAGCGGTGGCATAACCTTTCATAAAATTGGCTAAAGACTCAAATCAACTGTAGTCTTCAAGGAAAGCTTTATGTTGGTTTTAGGGATGCCCCTTTGGTTTGCTTTCATAAGGGATCGTAAACTAGCCTACAAAATTTTACGATGCTGCGTTTCAACACTGAAGGGCCGTGCAACAAACCTGACATGCCAAAGGAATTGTTGTCACAAGTCCATCTGGAAAGCCGTACATCGAAACTGTCTGTGAATGGCAGGTACTTATATTTTTATATATAATACTTTGCAGTTGATTGGATGAACCATCTGATTGGATGAACCATCTGGTCGTTTTTGACACACCTAAGCCACGCCCATATAGCTATAAACACCCCGCTGATTGGAAAACCGCGCCCATATAGCTATAAACACGACGCTGATTATAAACTGATTAAAAAGTTAAGATACTACTCGTACACATTCAAAATGTTTGCGAGGCTTTCCAGACCAATTCTCACAGCAAAATAAAACTGAAGCTTGCGAGATCAGGATGGTTTCGCAAGGCTACCATGCAACGGGAGTATGTGATATTTTTCCACGTTAGTCAGAGTCACAAGACTGCCGGCCTACATATGTAGGTTGCACACTGAACTGTGTTTGAAAATTAAATACAATGCGAACGTGCCAAAACCTGCAGTTCATCAAATGGCCACTTGAGGCTGACTGCAAAAGGGAGTCAATCACCATAGATTCCAATATTAAAATCTGACTTTACAGCAACATGTTAACAACCTGGTTTTTAAAAAAAAAAGCTAGTCTCCCTGTTCATGACAACTGTACGGGATGGGGGCGGGGATATTTTCATAACTCGGATTAAAATGTTTTAGCCATACATTTATCCCATTATAATAGATCAGGGGCATTAGGTACTACAGGTACTACAAAGATGGCGGCAGCCAGAGCCAGCACAGAGAGCTCACCACAGTCTTCCATTTCCAGTTCTTGAGAAAAGCTATGGGTGAGGTCATGGTGGATTTGTCTATTTATATGCAGTCTATGTGTGGGCCCTGACAAATTACCATGTTAAAGTGTGTTTGCCATGTGTCTGTGGAGGAGGTGTGTGTGCTTGACGTTGGCTCGTGATCTGGGTTTAGTCCTAAGCTCTCGTTTTCAGAACACTGACCTCAGACACAAATCCCTCTGCTTGTCAGCCTGTGTATGTGTATGCGTGTGTCCTGCTGTTGTCAGCTTGATACAGTGGGCTATCTGACTGGCTTGAGGCTAAGAAACAGAAGATAGAGGCCTTTGAGGAGCAGGATGAGAGGAGGTGTGTGTGTGTGTGTGTGTGTGTGTGTCTTAACACTGAGACCAGTAGCATCATGGCATTCATATTTAGGTTTGTTTTTTACACCTTTAGCTATCAAAGGAGAACACTGGTTTTAATTACCCAAAGCTAGCACTGCAATTGGTTACCCAAAACTAACAGTAGAGGCAGCCAGAAATTATGTTATGCGCAATTGGAGCTTCAACGAGTAGTACTAAATATAGGGTACCGTCCTTCAGTTAGCTAGTGTTAATAACACTCCCAGGTAGTGGTGCAGCTATCGATTATTTTAGTAATCAAATAATCTGCCGATTATTACAACGATTAATCGATTACTCTAATTATATATTTTGCTATACTAAAGAGTAATGGTATGCATAAAAAATAGAAATGAAGAAATTTCATCATATAATAAACAACAATTTGGTTTCTTTTAGAAAAATCTATTGCCTAAACTGTATACAATACTGTATACAATATGTCAAAACTAAACCAAACTAAACCAATTTAAGTGTAATTAGGACTGTTGGGAGATTCAGGTACAAACACAGATTCCTTGCCATAAAAACTAAACTAGACAGATTTTAAACACAGACAGCGTTTCAGATACGGGTCTATTTGACATATTATATATACATATAACAATTATATTTTGTAGCCAGGTAACAAAAGGAAACATCTAGGTACAAGGAGTAGGCCTATTTGTTTTAGTTAAAAGTGATGTCTTTATTTGACAAACGATGTAAGCTATCGGCTCCACAGGAGAAAATTCACTTGGATTAATTTGTCCAGCGTGGACCCTTTGAAGGATTATAAATTGAGGAATGGACACATTCTGATTTAATGACCGCTTCCAACTTCAAAAGGTATGAGACACAAAAGGTTTGACACACAAAGGTCAGATCTGAGTCACTTAGGGGTGACAAAATTGGATGTGGGCCAGATTTGTGTGCATTGTGAATGTAGCCATAGACATGGTTTAACGTGTTTATATGCACAACGCCTGCTTTCTTCATGTAGACGGCATACGTGCGTGCGACAGTAGGCCTACACAGAAACACATTGCACAGTTACTATATACAAATTAAACGAAGCGTCGATGCAAGTAATTTGCATCGAGAATTTTTTGTAATAGAGTTAATCGGGTTTGTCGATAAATTGTTTCAGCCCTACTCCCAGCTCAACATCTATGTTTTGAAACAACAGTGTAAGGGTTGAGAATAAATTAATCTGTCAGCTCTGTTGGGAGAGAGCTAGCGGTGGATGTCCACAATGAAAAGCTCAAGAGGCGCTGGAGCGCTGAGCTTGTAACTAAAACAGCATTTTCGCAACACCGGTTCAAGCCAGTTCCAGACACATGCAGAGATGTGTGCCTAGAGCTTTGAATGGATGACGTCATGTTTATTATAAGAGAACGCAGCCGGTTCTATTGATCCCGCCTGTAACAGACTGTAGTGCAGTCTCAGTGCAACCCCTAGTGCCTTGTCTCTACATACGGGATTTCCCTGTATTAATTTAGTAGAGCCCCAAACGGGACCAAATGTCCTTCATATGATCATCGGACCAGCGCCTCTCACGCCCGGTGTAGCAGACAGTATCAGTATTGTCCTTGAACATACGCACATTACATTAGGGTCGTTCCACTGTGAATGAAAATAATTAGCATGTACTACTACTACTACTACTACTACATGTACTACCCTGAATATCATGTGGGGCTTGTGTGTGTGTGTGTGTGTGTGCGGCTCAAGTTGACCTAAATCTACATTATAGGGGGTGGGAAAGAACAGGCTGTTGTCAATGTGCTAGTAGCTATATGCTACTCGCCCTCAATGGCTGACCCAAACATGCTAATAGCATATTATGCTATATGGTATTAGTGCTGCTCACCAAAACATGCTAATAGCATATTATGCTACAGTGTAGTAATGCTACTCACCTTAATAGCTGACCAAAACATGCAAATAGCATAATATGTTATAGTGTAGTAGTGCTACTCACCTCATTAGCTGACCCAAACATGCTAATAGCATATTATGCTATAGTGTAGTAGTGCTACTCACCTTAATAGTTGACCAAAACATGCAAATAGCATATTATTCTATAGTGTAGTAGTGCTACTCACCTTAATAGCTAACCAAAACATGCAAATAGCATATTATTCTATAGTGTAGTAGTGCTACTCACCTTAATAGCTAACCAAAACATGCAAATAGCATATTATGCTATAGTGTAGTAGTGCTACTCACCTTAATAGCTAACCAAAACATGCTAATAGCATATTATGCTATAGTGTAGTAGTGCTACTCACCTTAATAGCTAACTAAAACATGCTAATAGCATATTATGCTATAGTGTAGTAGGGTTACTCATCTTAATAGCTGACCAAAACATGCTAATAGCATATTATGCTATAGTGTAGTAGTGCTACTCACCTTAATAGCTGACCAAAACATGCAAATAGCATATTATTCTATAGTGTAGTAGTGCTACTCACCTTAATAGCTAACCAAAACATGCTAATAGCATATTATGCTATAGTGTAGTAGGGCTACTCACCTTAATAGCTGACCAAAAACATGCTAATAGCATATTATGCTATAGTGTAGTAGTGCTACTAGTGCTACCCAACACCAGGCAGTGGTTCACAGGGACTAAAATAGGTAATGCATCCCATTCATGATCTCACAACCGGAATGATAGTCAAGTGTGTCAATGAGAACAGGGAAGTCTTATTGAGATTAAAAATCTAATTTACAAAAGCAGATGAGGATGGATGGATGGATTTCCAAAAGCATCCTGGCCAAGACAGAAGCAGCCAACATTGTTTCAAACACAACAATTTACATTGAAAAGATTAATGAATAAATACATTAGAAATGTGTGATTCTGATACGCTTTGACCCTGGAGAAGTGTTTATTTTTTAAATGTACTTAATTGTTTTGCCACGTTCATCAAAGTATTGTTTATTGTGTACAAACTTGATGGCAGTGGTCTCTTAATTATCTCCAGAGTATTT